>PVJH01014011.1:0-58389 GCA_004026705.1 Nesogale talazaci
ATATCAGACTTAGGACCTTAGACTGGACTGAGTTGGGATGCTTTCTTAATGTACAGTTGCTCTTGTTTATAAAATTCTTTCTTATACACATGAGGGTTTATGAATTTGTTTCTCTAGTCTACCTGAACTGACACATTGATTGTAGCGCCATCTATGGGTCTACCTAGTTAGATTAAGTACCTGGAGGAACCACACTCCATAGGCAGGCTCTCTGCCTCAACATACTCTGCTTTCCTGGATCATGTGGACCAGGAAACACATTACTTTCTCTCGTGCTCTGGGTCTTAGTTCTGCTGCTGCTGATCCTCTACCACTTCTCTGAGGTCACTATTTTATATCTCTAGATCAAATATACTGGGATCTTGGGGGCCCAAAGAACATACCCCAGTCCTGGCTTTCTTGGTGGTGGTGAGCTCTCCTTAGCAGGTTGTAAATAGCGTCTTCACAGGAGCAGCCAGCTTTATATTTCTTCTCTCAGTGGCTGCAAGAAAGACTGGTTCTTTTGGTAGTCTGTGGTACTTGCAATATTCTCTACTAGCGCCATAATTTGAGTGCATGGATTCTTCTTTATTTAATGTCTCACTTTCACCAACACGTATGGGTGTATGAAAGGGGGGAACAAGTGCACCTTAGACCTCAAAGTAACACCATCCTTGCTTTTCGACACAACAGGCGCTGTGCAGATTTACCGGACACAGTGCATCATTTGATGTCGACTGCTTCCATGAGCACGGCGTGTGGACCCAAACAAGACAAAATCTTTGACGACTTGAATGTTTCTCCTTTTAGTATGATGCTACCACTTGTGAGAATTTTTGCCTTCTTCGCATTGAGCTGTAAGCTAAACGGAAGACTGAAATCCTTCATCTTAATCAGCAAGTGCTTTCAATTCCTCCTCTTTCAACAAACAAGGTTGTATCATCTGCAAATCACAATTGTTAATACATTGGCCTCTGATCCTGATGCTGCACTCATCTTCATATAATCCAGCCTTTCGAATTACTTGCTAAGTCTACAGATTGGATCAGTATGATGACAAGCCCCAACCTTGATACACACCTTTCCTGATTTTAAACCATGCAGCCGCCATGGAGTATCCAGCTTTAAAACACATAATCAAGTGAAAATATCCTTTGAAAAGTATTCCAGGATTTTCTTCAAATAAGCAAGTTCAAGAGCATTGTCTATATACATACTCATTATTGAAGAATAGTTCCAAATGGCCCCCTAATAAGTTTATGTTGTCTGCTGATTCTCTGAAATGTTAGAGATAGAAACATTTTCTACATGCTAAACTGTAGAGAAAAAACACTTGTAAAAAGTGTTTGAAATTTCCTTTTATTTTTTCAACATGATTAGTTTTCGACGTCTGTTTAAATAAAAGGGGGTGTGTGTGTTAAAAGTTGACTGATAACTTAAATAGACATGCTTAAGAGCCATGGTGGGAAGCAACACTGGGACAGAGAAAATATCCCAATTATAATTATTGACCAAACCCTTTAACTTCACATTCAACCGACCAAACCTAAAGTAAAAGCAGGAACGTCGAAGAACTGTCCCCATACTGAAGATCCCATGATTATGTGTATGTGGTTTGCTTTTTCCAGAAATATCCACTCTAGCCCAGGATGCGGTGTCTCGGTGCCATCAGCCTGCTCTCTACAGACACTCACGTGTCCAAACCTTGGACAAGCAGTTTCTTAGGGAACCATTAGCTCATGAATACCTTACAGCTTTGCGGGCCATCTTGGAAATCCCACAGAAACTCAAACACAACACTGAGTTGTGCGACACAGAGAAGTAACTGATGTCGCATCAGGCTTCAGTGAACCCCATACATTGTGTCTACTTTCATTCATCAGCTTTGCAACTGTCAGAATTTATGAATTATCTTATCTTCGTCATCTCCCTTTAGAAGTGAGAGATCAATGTCATTAATATAAAAAGGTACTATTAAATATATAGTATTGGAATCATTACGATCTTTAAAGTATGATTTTAGTTGTGATTTTATTTTCCTTAGCAATAAAGAAAGCAAATGATAGAGTTATGATTTGAGGCTAGAGAATGTCAAAATACTTAATGCTCATTTCCCAGAATCTCCCATTTCTTCAGGTACAAACATACTCTGTTCAGGGAGGCTATTTCGTTGTACAAGGTCCATGCTGCCCCCCATGGGTGCCTACACTCAGCAAAGTTTACTTTCACACTTGTCAATTGCCCTCGTACTGGCAGGTAGCTCAACCACCAATGTGCTGGGAGAAAAAACTAGCTCGGTTCCTTTATAATGTAGTTGTATTTTTTTTAAAAACCATTCTATTGGGGGCTCTTACAAGTCTTACTCACAAGATCCTGTTGCATTTATAATTTAATGTACATGTAAAACATCAGCTCTCCCCCACATACTTCAAACCAAAGATTATAAGGGTGAAGCAGTATTGTCCACGAGACCAATCTTTTCTGGAGCGGAAAGACCTTTCGGAACACGTATAACCAAAAGCCAAACTCCATGCTGACTCCTAACAGACTCTGTAGGGTTCTGACAGTGCTTACAGGAGTTGAAGACCTGGTCTTGCTTCACAGGAGCTGCTGGGGGGTTCAAGTTGCCCACCGTGGGGTTCCCGGCACAGCACTTAACCACTGCACCACCAGGGCTCCTAGAACACGGATGGCACTTTAAACCATGCCAAGCTTCCTCCCCTCCTTTTTTGAAGACCATTTTTGATTAACCTTCCCAACCACCCCACCCTAAGCATGGGTGGATGCTAGCCACAGCAGACTTCTAATTAGAGCCTGGATTCGTGACAATCAGCAAAACATCCCTGGACTGCTTTTCTTCAATGAGTAAAGATAGCTTCAAAAATCGTAAAGTTAACACGGCATTATTCACATAAAAACACTGGGGAAATGAATGTATGGATGTTCCTTATATACAGAATGCATCCAGGGTAAGATATAAACATTTTTGAAGTTTAATAATATACATTAAAACCTTTGTCCATGTGTAAATGACAAATTTTATTACAGAACTCACCATATACGCACAGGCAGTCCCCAGATTACAGACAAGGTCGACTCCTAAACCTTTTTACATTAAAGTGTGCATAAGTCAGAACAGTGAAGAAATGGTTCATATCAACATCATTTGGTCAAAAAATGTCTTAGTAGATATCATATTATACACTTTTCCATTGAAAGCAACCACATGACAGAAACACTTCCAGATACACTAAAACAGATTTAACACAATAAAACACTAACAATGTAATTAACATAATTTAACCTCAACTTTAACATAATGCTTTGATGTATACCACAAAGCAGTTCCAGATTGTCATTCTGAACCACTTGGGTCCTCCCTCAAAATCTGAGGGGGATTGGGTCCAGGAATCACCATGGATACAAAAATCTTGGGATTCTCAAATTCCTTATATTCTCAAATTCCATAATAGTTGCGTGTAAGCTCAGAGCATACTCTTACAATTTAATCACCTTTAGATTACTTAAAATACTTAATAAAGCAATGGAAATAGCACTGTAAGCTCCATTAGTTTTTGAGGGACTGATTTTGATTACCAGCTCTTCTTCGTTGTCAGATATTTTTTATCTGAGGTTGAGAAATCTGCAGATACAAATAGATGATTGCATGCACCTTTGGTTTCCATCAGGGTGACAAACCTGAGGCTCATCTCTACGGGTTGCATGAAAAGTTCAATGTTGATAACCTGGGGACTATCTGTAATGCATTCTCAAGCTATCTCGGGGCCTTCCATCTTCCCACCATGTTTAGGGTTATATATATCATCATTGCTCTACTCCAGGGAGGGCAGTATATGCCAGGGGGTTCCAAAAAGCTCACCAAAAAAATTCCCTCTCTTTTAATATCATTTCCATAAGCCCCCCTCATTACACACACACACACACACACACACACACACACACACACACACACACATTCTCTCTCTCTCTCTCTCTCTCTCTCTGCTATCAAGTCAGTCTGACTCTTAGCAAGCTTATAGGACAGGGTAAAATTATAGTCTCAGAAATGTAACTCTGTAGGAATAGGAAGTCTTATTTCTCTTCTGTGGAGAAGCTGGTGGTTTCAAAGTACCGAGCTTGTGGTTTGCAGCTCACGCGCAATTCACTGTGCCACCAGGGCTACCGAGACTATAAACCATGAGTTATGAGTCATCCATGCACTATGCTTTTTGCACATAATCTCCTTCATGAGGCAGATTGGGAAAGAGAGAATAAAATGCACAACTTGCCGTCAGTCACGGAACTATTTCCCAATTGTGAACAACATTCAGAAAAGACTAGCATCCCCAGAAACATGTTGACTACCGGATGGTACAAAATTGGAAGTTTGTCACCTTTGAAAAGGCCCATTGTTTGTGACATCTCCTGAGTATTCCTGGGGACAAAATGAAAGTGACTCACATCATTAAACACTGTAGCCGTTGGAAGAGTCTTCATCACAGAGCTGTCTCAGAGGTAAAGATGTCCTGAGAACTTTCAGTCCACAAATGGAGGAAAAGAAGCCACCGTGAAGACAGGGTCACTTCAAATTCACCGAGGGAGACATATGATCCCCAAATATTAACATCCTCCAACAAACGAATGCGACAGTTCTTCATTTTACTTTCACACACTAACTATCATCTTTCTGTGAACGAGCCTAGTAGGGCCATTGTTATAAAAATGCACCTGCAGCCCTACACGTAAACTGCATGCTGCCGCTGATGAACATAATTTCAGACTTGGTAAGATGGTGTCATTCTTTTCAAGGAAGTTTAATCAGATGACTTCCTTCTTAGCATCAAATGATACCAGTTGTTCTAAGAAAAATTGGTGGGAGTGAAAAAATTGGAATTCTAGAATATGCATTTCAGTCCACGAGGTAGGCTAGCAGGGCATCCTCGGCTGGCCAAGGAGAATCTGGAAACATGCAGGCATGGCCCTCTGCTCCCAGGACACGTTAGCAAGTCGTGTCAATGTCACTTTGTTGATAAAGACTCATGGCATCATGTGTATCAGCTCAGGACTCTGCTCTACAAGGTTATCAATGGCTGAGGTTTGGAAACAGTTTGCCAGAACTCTCTGCTGAGGTGCTTCTGGGTGGACTTGACCCTCGAACCTTCTGATCAGCAGCCACATGGTTGACTGCTCGTACCACCAGGAACTCTTTATAAAGCAGGCCCAAATCAAACCCACTGCTGTGGAAGCAACTTCGAATCAGTGTGACCCCAGAGAATGGAACAGATCTACCCCATGTGGTTCCAAGGCAGTCACACCCTTCTCCTGCACAGCAGCTGAGGAGTCTGGGTTAGCAGTTGATTACTTTAGCCACTGCACCACCAGAAAGTGGAAAGGGGTACAAAATCTGAAGGGAAAAAGAGACAAGAGACCTCGTTCTTTGGAAGAGATGTGGGCACTTACTTTCTTAGCTCTTCAAACTGTTCATACTACCCGGTGCCCGAGACCCAACACTCAGGCAGGTGTTTTGAATAGTATACTTACTGTCCTTCAGTTGGTCCCTACTCAGTGCAGTCCCATAGCACAGAGTAGGGCTATTCAATATGGTCTCCAATAAATTCTTATGGGTGCACACAGCCTTCTCCTTCTCCTGAGAAGAGGTTGGTGGGTTTGAACACCTGACCTTCTGGTTAGCAGCCCAATGCTTAGCTCAGCATGCTATCAGGCTTCCTTGTGAATAGTGCAGGCCAGCTTTATAAGGGTTTGGCCTGGGAACTCAATCACCAATTCATTCGTAGTGTTTCTGTGGGAAAAGGATTTCAAAATCTGCCTGGAGACAGTTGTCTGAAAACATAATTAATAGCTTCTGAAAGTAGTGATTATAAAAATTTCCCAACCTTTGGGTAGCCAGGATGAAAGCTATGCATTGTACATTGAAATATAGTAGGAAGTAATACTCCCTACTGATATTTATTATTAAATGTTACTGAGGCACTGTTGAATAAACATCCCTTTCTAGACACACAGCAAATAATTCATTACTTCAGTACGCAATTCCATTACTAGGGAATAGCTACAAGTATTCGTTATGCCAAGACTTCATGTGATTCTGCAAATGCAAGAGGTAATGCTTCAAGGCTACGTATTAAGGCTACCTTGGTTATCTGAAAAATGCAACAAGGACACATCGACAAAAGGTAATATAAATTCATCACTACTGCCATCTTAGGGCAAAAAATAGCAATTACAAGTCAACTCAGTCATTCAACATACAACCTAAAAATTATTGCTATTTTGCTATTGTAGGACAGATTATTGCCCCCAACATGCCCATTTCAATACCAATAAATTCTCATTGAGTTATTTTTTTAAGGAATAGACCAGAAAAAAGACTTTAAAATTAAACCTCTCATCTGTGTTAAAAGTGAAATTTATTACAATACAGTGTCAGTGTTATTAAAAATGATGGATGGCTAAAATCATAGAGTATTTATATAATCTTTCTAATATAAATATTGGAAATAACATGGATACATCTATACATACATAGAACAGTGAAATCATACAATCATGCACGAGGACAAGGAAATCAGATGACACATTATCTTTCTCGGCATTGCAGTTCCCTTCTCCAGGTCCCAGCAGCATGAGAGAATAGGGAGCAGTGAGCATTTACTCCGATTGCCAACTCCCCGTTGAAGTGTTTTGCAAGTCCATCAGTTGTACACTAACAATGATGAGAAATCACTGGTGATCCTGATTATGTAGTTCTACCTCCCATATTTCCCTTTCTCTGTAAGTCTTAGACAAAAAGCTAGTTGAGCAAGAAAAACTGATTAGAGTGTCCAGAAGAAAAGGGATTCTCAAAGGTTCCCTTCAAGGTAGCGGAAAAGGATAAAACATACAGTCCTCCAGGACATGAAGCACACTGTGCAAATGACGGTGCAGATGGAGTGCGGCATCACCCCCTCTCTCCTGGCTCGCATGACGCCCAGGTCTTTCCCCAACGGGGAGATCAGAACCAATCAGAGTGCATCTGAACCGGCAGGAAATGAGGTGGAGTGGCACACGGAGAAAGACAGGCCAGAGCACAAGGGGAAATTACAAAAGATCACTGAGCTAGTCTTCTCCATCTGGCTAAAAGCAGAGACGGCTTCCAGCTCCTCTTTCTTCCCTGCATCCCACGGCTATCCCCCACCCTGACCTCGCCTACACACAGTGGAAACCGCCGCTCCTTCCCAAAGAGAAAGAACAGGCTAGATGCCATGACTCTGAAGATCGGGAAAATCCCAGAGTAAGGTCCTCTCTGCTACCAAAAATCCAAACCCAATGCCATCAAGTCAACTGGGTTCATGGAGATGCTGTGATATCGGAGAACAACAGGCTCCACAGTTTTCAATGGCTGTGACCGTGTGAAAGAAATCACCAGCCACTTCTTCCCAAGGCATCTCTGGGAACATTCCCACTGCCAACCTTTTAGTTAGTGTTTGCATTCCAGGCCCACTATACCTCAATGTGCACAGGATTCCCCTGGGACGGCCTCCAGCTGCAATGGTTTGGGGTAGGGCCTCAGATTCTGCATTTCCACGAAGGTCCGAAAGATGCCCGTGTGCTTGATACAAGGCCAGCACTTTCGAGAAGCGCATACAGCAGACAAGAGGGCCACTTAGCAATGCTAAGTAGAACTGAAACCTACCCCAATATTGGGTCCTGACACAAGCCTAGCCCGGGCAAAAGATGTAGATGCAGCAGGTCCCCAAACCACGTATGCATAGTTCTATGTGTGCTACATTATACATGTGGGTCATTTACGGAGGCCTGTTACTTGTGGAAAAATGCAATAACTTCATTCGATTTGAATGGAGAGGTCTGTTGCTGGGAAGGAGCCCTGGTGGCCCAGCGGTCAAGTGTTTAGCTGCTAATCCACAAGGCCAGCAGTTCAAACCACAAGTGGCTTGGTGGAGGAAAGATGTGGCAGTCTGTTTTCATGACAATCACAGCCTTGGAAATCTCCTGTATTCTCTAAGGTCACTCTGAGTGGGAAGCAACTTGATGGCACTGGGTTATGTGCTGGGAATAAGGCTAACATTTCACACATTTAGTCATCTTTAACATGAACATGATATAAAGGTATAAAAAAACAGCATATTAAATTTCATAGTAAAATGCCATGTGTGTCCACATAAACATGTAGTATGCACGCCAAGAAACTCAATGCATAGTATGTCAGAAGCAAGCACTACCACTGCTCCCAGCTAAAATCATCTCCTCTTCCAAAGACAAGAAAAAAGCCTTGAATCGTAAGGAAGATGACTGCATTGCCAGCCAGCACCAGGCCACAAGCTCCCCACTTGATCTGAAACAGACAAAAAAGAAAGGCTTCATTAACCCTATACTCTCGCCATATAACATCACATGCAAATCTGTTGCTTACCGGATTAAGAACACTCAATGAAACATTGCACAAGTCTGCCAAAAGGCTTCATGTAAGTCATGGGTGGGAGACACAGAATTTGTCAGTAATTAGTCTAATTACTTCCACGATGGTTATTAAGTCTAGTACCTTCCTTAACATGTCCCCCATTAGACATATTTCTCTACTTGCTTTCAGTACAGTCAGATTATGAATGGTCCAGCTAGAATATTGGGTCCTGAAAGGTCTGCACGAGTTGCCTCCTTCTGTGGCAAATGGGATAGAAGAGATATGGGTTTGTTTGTTTCTTTTCTATGTGTCCAAAGACTAGATAAATAATCTGCAGATTATAAATAAAAGCAGACATCCAGCCTGGCTGTTTGATTTTACAGAAGCATAGTTGGGGGGGTGAGAGCACCCTCTAGCGAGCCTTGTCTCTGTCGCTGCTGAAACAACAGCACACCAAAGAAACCTGCTTCATGAAACATGATGTAGTTTTGAAAAGCAAGAACAGTATATCAGGGCTGAGCCCCGGTGGCGTAGTGGTTGTGCGCAGGACTGCGGCCCACTGGGATGGAGGTTCAATTCCAGCTCTCTGGAGCAAAGGCTGGGCCTCCTACTCCCACCACCAGAGGGCAGTGATGCCTAAAAAACTATAAAAACTAAAAAAAAAAAACAAACAAACTGTATATCAACAGCAAAACTTACGTGCCGTGGAAAGCCCAGAAAGAGTAAGGTCATGACAATATTCGAATCAAGAACATAATGTTGCTCCACTGTCTAAATCAAGTTCAAATTGACAAGGTCCTAAAAACTATTCCTCATCAGGCTTTACCTACCTTTCTAGCCTCAATCACAAGGACTTCCCTTTAGTGCCATCATACTGGACTGTTCATTGTAGTGGCAAAACACAAAGCAAAACACACCAAATCAACAATGCCACATGTGTACTTCAGTGACATTAACCACATTCAATTTGTGTGACCATTCTTAATCTTTTCCTGAGAATGATTCCAGCATTATTAGCATAATATGCTGAATTACTCTAGTCTCGTATTTAAACTGCATTCTCGTATTTAAACTATTGTAGTAACCCCCCCACAATTAACACCAATGTAACCACAATTTTGTAGTTAGCTTAAATGTAGCCATTTTAACAATGTAACCATTCTGTGTAAATTAGCCTTTTGTATTGACCCACCTGCAATTCCTTTTGCAATTTCTGTTAACTGCTGACCTAGTTATTTTTGAAATTGCTGGTGTTGCTTGTAAACCATTTTAGTTTTATAAGTTCCTTTTTTCCATGTAGCATGAGGCCACCTGCCCTTGCACCTTGTTTGTTCCACAGCATGAAACGCCCCCTCGTTAAGCACTCAGTGTCCATGGAGAAGTGGGCTCTAGCTGCCCCCTGACCACCTAAATAAAGACTTTTCAACTTGAACTACAGTTGCATGTGGGTTACTTGATCTTGTCTGGACATAAACTATTGCTTACACCGGTTTTCCTTATTTTTGTCAAAGCTCTAGTTTCTCTCCTCTCAATGCTCCTATGATGCGCTGGTTGTATTTCAATTACCCTATAATGGTGCGATTGGAGGATACACACTTATCATGCCCATTCCTGTGCTCTTATTCTTGGGGTTGCCCAAACGGGGAGGTCCAAAGATATTTATTAAATGCATTTAAGTGAGGTTTGTGCAAATTTTGATTTAATAACCCCAAAGCAGCATGTAAGACAGAGGGGAAGAAAAGATAAGAATGTAGACTGCAGGAATCATAAAACATCATAGAACTTAACGAGCTATAACCACAATGTGCTTTTTGGAGACAAAATCTTGTACATTAAATCATTCTCACTCACTGCCACTGAGTCAATGCCAACTCAGCGATTTTAAAGGCTAGGGTAGAATTGTGAATTTCTGAGACTGTAACTCTTTTTTTTTTTTTTTTTTTTGTGGGCATTACTGCCTCTGGTGGTCGTGGGCGCTACCCAGTGCCACTCCTGAGAGCCGTCGCTGGATTTGAACCGCCAAGCCTGCGGGCTGCAGTTCCACACTCAACCACTTACGCCACCGGGGCTCAGCCCGAGACTGGAACTCTTTAAGACAGGAGTAGAAGCCCCATCATTCTCCCATGAAGTCTCTGAGGGTTTCAAAATGCCCAACTTGCAGATCACAGCCCAAAAGGGTAACCACTATGCCACCAGGGCTCCTCTTGTTCACTATACATAGCGACATCGCTGTCCCTCAACATATGCCAATTATTGAGTTGAGAATTAAGTACCTGATTCCATTAGCAGGCAAAGAATTTGATACAATCTTCACTTTGCAAGCGTAATAGTACGCTTGTAGTCTCTGTGGGTTGCCCTCATATGTAGGAGGCTGGGGTAGAATGCTAATTCCAGAGGACAGCTTTAAGCAGAAAACAGGAGGAGGAGGAAAGTCTAGCTATAGGATGTCAAAGAAATAAGCAAAACATCCTGAAACATGGTCAAGATCAGGATGGACAGACCTGAAAGGGAGAAACCTAGAAACTAAAAAGAAACCTCAGCTGAAATAAAATTGAGGTCCTGGATGCAGGTGTCTCAAGTCAGCTCAGTAGTAATCTGGCCAAACAATAGAAAGCAAAACTTACCACAGCCACACGAGCAAGAATAACAGGAAATCCAAAGGCGGAAACAACAATTCCCGTGGTGAAGAAATATGCGAGTTCCCAACAAGCACTGCTGGTTGCATCAGAGTCATATGTTGCTCTTTTGGCAATAAAGTAAGGGATGGGGGAGATGGCATGAAATATCAAGACAAACAGTGGCCAGTACACGCTGTCAGGTGGACCCAGGAGGAAAAAAAAAAAAAAGCAGAGTTAAATTTTAAGCAAAAGACATTATGTTTAAAGCACAATTATGTCCCCAACTTACTTATCCAATTGCTCATATCAGTACAGAAGATGGCTTTTACCATGACCAGTAAATACTGAAGATTTAAAAATGACTCCATTGATATGAAGGTAGTTTCTATTGTAGAAGGGCATAACCGCACAACACATTCCCTGTAATGCTGTCGCTGAGTGCCACAGAGCTGACTTCGACTATTAAGGCACACTACCAAACCAAACCAAACTCACTGGCGCTGTCGATTCCGACTCATGGCAGCGACCTGACTGAACAGGGTGAACTGTCCCTGAGGTTTCCAAGATTATAACTTTACAGGAGTCGAAAGGCTCGTCTTCCTCCTTTAGAGTGGATGGGGGTCTCAAACAGCAGACCTTTTGAATGGCAGCCCAACGCCTAACTGTGTTCCCATCAGAGCTTCCTTTAAACCACACTATCTGACAAAAACCTA
The DNA here is from genome assembly GCA_004026705.1 of Nesogale talazaci. Lineage (NCBI taxonomy): Eukaryota > Metazoa > Chordata > Mammalia > Afrosoricida > Tenrecidae > Nesogale > Nesogale talazaci. Next base: position 11,730 of record PVJH01014011.1, read on the forward strand.
CCATCGGATTGTCTCGGCTGTAATTTTCAGCAGCAGATCACCGGGCATTCCTCATGCAGAGTGGCTGAATGGGTATGAACCCCCCAGCCTTCCAACTAGCAGCTGAGCGCTTATCTTACCACGGGGTCGCCAAGACTCTCTATTTTTTACCAGTGCAATGGCTTGTGCATGCTATCTCAGTAAGCATCTTGAAGCAATTCAATGGCTTCCTATCACATTTAAGTCTAAACTCCTTGCGTTGATCGATGAAAAGTTACACCAAACCAAATCAAACGAAAATTACTGCCACAGAGTGGATTCCAACTCAGAATGACTCCGCTTCTGCTATAAATCTATAAAATCTTCATAAGCTATAATCTTCATAGAAGCTGCCTCTTCCTTCTCCAGCAGAGCAGCTGTAATTTCCAACTGCTGACCTTGTGATCTTGTGCTTAAAATACCCATACGTAACTACTCATTAGGTCACCAGGCCTCCGTATAGAGCCTTGTAAGGCCTGGTATTGTTTTCTTCCACTCATCAGGCAAGCTCTTCGAATCTTCCCTTTATTGTTCCTTGAGCCCTGCAAGCTCACAGTGGTGAGTCCTTTGCATTAGCCATGCTCTCTGCCTGCAATGCTCTCCCCAGTGAGTGGATCCCAGTAGGTTGGCAGCTGTCACACCGTCTACACTGAGCGGCGCGCTCCTGAAAGTGACATTCCTTGACCACGCATCCAGAAGCATGAAGAGGCCCTCTTAGCCCATTACCCTCTCACTTTCTGCATAGCACCCAATCCTATCACAAAGTTTCTTGTTTTTGAGAACAGGATTTATTTTCAAGGTTTTAATCGTGGTGTGGGTGAATGTTTGCACATATACAAGTTGATTCGTGACTCCGACTGTAACCCACACAGCTATCACAGCACTCTCCCTGTTTTGTGCTGGGGTTTTCCATTGTCATTGTCCTTCACCCCGAGGCCTAGCTGCCTGCCTTCTGAGCTTTCCCCCTGGGAAACGATGCCCTTGGACTTCATGTGGCTGGTGGGTTCTCACGCACTGCCGTTGAGTGCATTCTGACTCACGGAACCCTATAGGGCAGGGGAGAACTGCCCTTGGGGGTTCCCAGCTAACTCTTCACTAGAAGACAAGCGGGACTTTCTCCTGCAGAGAGGCTGGTGGTTTTGAATTGCCGATGACCTCAGGCTGGCAGATCAACTCATAACCTCCCTATCACCAGGGCTGCTCAGCTGTTTTTAGGGGGTGTTTATACCTCCTCATTTGAGTTAAAGTTAAGTCAAGGCAGTGGCTTACAGAATTAAAGGGAGAGAAAGAGGAGGCTTTCTGGACTCCAGCAAAGATTAACAGTCTCAGAAACCGGCAGGGGCAGCTCTGTTCTGTCCTAAACGGTCAGTTTGAGTTTGAATCAACTTGTTGGCAGTGAGTTTGCGTTTTTTAGAAAGGTCACAGGCTTGGGGGTTCTAGAGTCCTTATCAGACCAGTGAACCTGTTTTGTTTTGTTTTGTTTTCATTTCTTTTAATCTACAAGTTTCTTGCACACTATGCAGGGCAACCAACTGTGACCCCTCTTTCTCAGATCGATCCGCAGTGGTAGTCCAGCAATCATCCAGCTCCTCCAATAACTGGGCTCTATTTTGTCTACTGAATCACCACTCACAATGAGACGCTCCATTAATAACGGCTGAATGAACAAAATAAGAAATGAATTTTCAAGACTGCTAAGTACTAGACAGTCAACTTTCAATTCACAGCAATCCTGTGTGTCCATCGGGTTGTTATCTCTATGGGAGAAACACTGAGTCTTATTCTGGTAGATCCACCGGGTAGGTTTAAACTAACAATCTTTTGGTTAACAGCCAAGTGCTTAACCATTAAGCTTTAAGTATAGAGGGAATGAGATAGATATACAAACTTTAGATGGACTCTAATGTCTATTATAAATGATTAATATAATAATGTACTACAAAACAAATATGTTTTCTTTCCCAAATCCAATGTCTTGCATTTACTTTAAAAAAAAAAAAAAAAGGCCATCTGCTTTTTTACTACCTATGTGCTACACATACTACAAAAATACACCCTCACCTTTCTCTTCCATCACCTAGGTATTGGTTATGCTTTATTTTCTCTATATACACAGGATGGCCGCCAAAGAGCAAGAGGGAAAGGATCCTTCATCAAGAAGGCCTGGGCTGGAAGGGTTTGGCCTGGATTTCTTATTGTAAACTAATTTGTGTCCTGGTCTCGTCGTGCTCTGACAACAAGCAGAAATGGACCTTCTCGGAGCAATTGACCTTATCTAAGGGGCGGAAAGCCCGAATTTAAGGCCCCGGTCCTGGGGAAGGTTTTCCTTCGACTCTGGGGGGAATCCTTGTCTCAGCTCCTCTAGTCGCTGTCTCCATTCTTTGGGTCCTTGGCGATCTCCCTGCACCCACAGAACACCACCACTCGTGCTTGCCTGCTTCCCTCTACACTGCTCGTTCTGCCAGCCAGAGACTGGAAAAGTCAGGACCTATAGTGATATGTTTCCATCAATAAAACCAAGACCCTATTTCCAAATGGGATCATAACCATAAGCAGGAAGGTCAGGTTTCATATATTGGGGTGGGGGTGAGGGCCCGAGGGGGACACAATCAACCGATAACAGTATGTAACGAGAATCCTCAAACGTGGTTGAAAGGGGCTTTTAGAGATTTCTCTAGCTCAAAGGCCTCACTTTATCAACAATGAAACTGAGACACAGAGAGAGGGGAGGCCTGCAACAGACACACCTGACATCTGCCAAGAGTTGCTAGTTCTTCCTGGAATGCGGAGCTCTTATGTGGCCATTTATACTCTGCCACCAATATCCCATGAAGACAACTGTTAATACAGAAGCAATCTTGCTTATATCGACGTTCAAATGTTTGTCTGTTTTTCTGTAAAAGGCCAGAGAGTAAGCCTTAGGTTTTGCAGACCGCACGGTTTCTGTCGTAACCCTTGACTCTGCTGCTGTGGACGGGGCGCCCTTGCAAGCCTTCGCGAGCCTATGTTGCGGCTGTTCCGTGCCATCAGGCGACTTCCAACTCAGAGCAACCCACGGACAACAGCATGCAGCCCGGCCCCAGCGTGCACTGTGGTCGAGCCCATCACTGCCCATCACTCCCTGTGCCAATCCAGCCCTGGAAGGCCACCTTTTCCACTCGCCCTCTGCTGGGCCAAACGTGATGCCCTTTTCCAGGGACCAGTCCCTCCTGACAACGTGTCCACGGGACATGAGACGAAGCCTCAGCATCCTCCCTCTACGGAGTATTATGGCTGTCCTTCTTCAAAAACTGATGTGTTTGTTCTTCTGGCAGTTCATGGCCGATATGGATTGAATTGTGTTCTCACAAATCATGTGTCAATCTGGCTGGACATAAGTCTCAGTTCAATGTGATTCACTACCCTCTGTTTTGTGATCCGATGTCATGAATCTCTATATTCTAGATCCTCACCTCTAAGGTGTTAATGAAATGGGATAAGAGGCAACTATGTGAGGGGGCAGGATGGAAGCTACAGGACTAGGTTTTATCTTGAGTCCATCTCTCTTGCGACTTAAAACGAAGGGTCAGACACAGAGTCCATCATTGGACAGGAAGTCCCTGTGCTGAGTACCTCCCGCAACCAGGAAAAACAGAGGGAAGCCATTCTCTAGAGCTGCTGCTTTGAATTAGAACTTCTGGCGTCCTAAACTGTGTGATAATACATTTCTATCTAAAACTATTCACTTAGGCTCGGCTGTCCTAGCAGCACTAAATAACTAAAACAAAGGAACATTCACTATCCATGACAAATACCAAAGTGCAAAGTCTTCAGATCTTTGTTGACCTTCCTTATTCATGGTCTAACTTATTCACCCTTGCGAAGCAATGGAAAATACCAGAGACTGGATCAGACACACCTTAGTTCTCAAACATCATCATTGCTTTTTAACAGTTTAGAAGTTTCTTTGTAGCCAATTTGACTTTAGGTTAATGTTCACCAGCCTCCCAGCATGCGGTCTAAGTACTTTCTTATCTAACGCTGTCCAGGTTAACCACCTTACCATGACAGCTCCCTCGGGGCTGCCTGTCAAGGGGCCCCTGGGGTGGCAAGTCTGTACACTGGCCTTCGCACAGCACAGTTGGAGGTGGAGCCCACCAGCTGCTCTGTGGGGAAGAGGAGGTGCTCTGCTCCTGTAATGATGGAACCCCCCAACCTCTAAAGGGTAGTTCTCTCCTGTCCTACAGGATCACGGTGAGTCAGAATCAACTCAACAGCAGAGATTTGAGACACACCCATTCCCAAGATTCTTCCTTGCTCCCACTGCCTTAAGAATAAAGTTGAAACCTTCTTCACATGGCATCGAAGCTGTGCTGGTGCTTTGGGGGAAGCATCTGACTGCTTACTGCCTGCTCCTGCCAAGGATGACGCCGCAGAAACTCTAGAGAGGATCCCAGTGAGTTGGAATCTACTAGGTGTTGAGTTCTTGTTTTTTCCTGCATGATATACTGAGCCCAAAATGACTGCTTCTATGTCCTGGATTCTCTTTTTCTTATTAAAAGATCATTTTATTAGGCATCAATTGTATCAAGCATATTTGTACATATGTTGCCATCATTATTTTCTAAACATTTTCTTTCTTTTGAGACCTTGGTATCTGCTCCTCTTTTTTCCCTCCCTCTCGGTGCTGGATTCTTGACCAACAACTTCTGCCACTTCCTTTCTTCTCTAACACAAAGAGCCATATGTGGTTTTCTGGGGGTGAAAAATCATCTATGCACTCTCATGTCTCTGAGCCTTAATATATGGTCTACAATCCTCTTCAGGAATCCTGGCAGTGAGTGGGTAAGTGCTTAGCAGCTTTCGCAGGTCAGCAGTTGGTACCTCAGCCTTTCCAAGGAAGGAAGACATGCACTCTATCTCGTATGGATCACAACCTTGGAAACCAGGTGGGCAAGGTCACTGTGAGTTGAAACAGCCCAACGGAAACAGAGGCTTGAAACTCTCTTCCCCCAGATACCTACAGGATTGGCTTCCTTATTTTCTGGAAGTCTGCAGTCACCGTTCAGCCTCTCAGAGGGCTTTGCTCATGCCCAGCAACTCCGTGCCCTCACCCACTTTCACTTCCTCTAACTCGTCTACTCCCAACAGACTGTCCATTTGTTTATCTGTTTACTGCCCCAACTCCCCTGCCCTGCTCCACAGTTGGAATACAGACTCTGAGAGAGCAGCGCATTTTTGCTTTGTTTTTTAACTTCTTGTTTCCAGTGGTTGGACTAGGGTAGCCACTCAACAAATGGTTGTTGAATAAAGGAATGTGTTGACTGTTTCCTGCAACTGGAATACATTTCTGACTTGTCGAGCTGGTAAAACTCTTATTTATGGAGTCTCCATTCAAGTATAGCCTCTGTCAGGCTCTCGCAGAGAAACTCAGAGGCCCTTACTTTAGCTCAGACTGTTCTTTGCAGAGGTCCACTGAGGCTGTGAACCGGTTCATACCGGCTCCGGGTCTTGCTGAGAATTTCCCTGTGTTGAATGCGACTCTACACTTTAATTAGCTCCCATGTGATTACAGGCACCTAGGTGATACATATAGATGTAGTCTAACAAGGTCTCCGGTAACACTGGTAGATCCCCAGATGATTTGGGGGAATCTCCTGGGGATCTGGATTTAGATAGCGATGCAAATTTCAAAGCAGTTGAACTATAATGAGCCAGACAGAAACCCTGTCTCCACTCCAGACATCATGTGTTGATGACCTCATCTGACTCTCACTCACAAAAAGAACTGTCAGCTCCTTGAAGTTGGAGCTGTGTTGCATCACGCTATATATTCCAAGAATCTGGAATCTGTTTGCACTACATTTTAGTAAAATAGAAGAAAAAAAACACACACCCACTTTTAAAAGACTTTGACTCTGCACAGACCAAATGACCCATCGAAGGACTGGGTTCAAATGTTGTGCTTTATAAATTCACCTGGTTATAGTTACATGCTAAAATGGCCCAACTCTCTGCAACCACACGAATATTGACAAAGGCAAAAAAGAAAAATGGTGTGAGTTTTTGTTGCTGTTGTCTGGAAGGATAGCTTACCCATAATCCTCTAAGGCACATCCCAGCATAAGAAGAGTCAGTCCAATAGCCCCACTGAAGGATAATGCCACGAGAGCTGTGAAAAATAAAAGTAATAGTTAAACACTGATCCTAGAATTGTGACAGAAAATGGAGCGGGAGGGAAGAGGAAGGACTACTAATGGGTAGAGTGGCTCTGTGGGGTGGTGAAAATGTCCTGGAATTAGATGGTGGGGGGTGCCGGGACCACAGAACCCAGGTCACACACAGGTGGACATCATGCCATTGCTAGTCAAAAAGCCAATGGTCTGCATCCCCACGGGGCCGGTCGGAGAAAAACGAGGCCGTCTGCTTCCCTAGAGACTCACAGTCCAGGCAATCCTAAAAGCGCAGTCCGATGCTGAGCTGTTATGAGTTATAACAAGTTTGGACTTCTGACTATGCATGCTTACCCACCCTTGAGAATACATTAAAAGCCACTTTAAAGAGGTTGGTATTTTTTAAAACTTTTTTTAGCCATTTTAATGACATAGAATTCACATTGCATATAACTCAATGGTTTAAAGGTATCAAAATGGGCTGAGCCATCACCACCACAATCAGTTTAAGAACATTTGCGGCATTCTTGTACCATTATGAGCTCTCCACTAGCCCTCAATCTCTGTTGTTATAACCCTCCTGCACCAAATTCACTGCCATCGAGTCAACGTTGACTCACAGCAAGCCCACAAGGCAGGGTAGAACTGATCCTGTGGGTTTCCAAGACCGTAATTCTCTGCAGGAGTAGAAAGCCCATCTTTCTCCTGAAAAGCTGGTGCTTTTGAACTGCTAACCCTGCCATTAGCAGCCCAATGCATAACCATTTCACCATCAGGGCTCCTGTCACAACCCTAGAACTTATTAGGCTAGTTACTCTCACCACAGATTTATCCATCCTGAACTTCACCTAAAGAAAGTCATACAAAAACCTAATGATGACAACAAAGGAAGAACAGAAAAACCTCAATCCAAGTGAATGCAAAAAGGAAACTAGAACTAATTATAAATGGGTCAAATGGAAAAACAAGGGACAGGATGTTGCATTTTAACCTAACTACATCTATAGTAATCAACTTCCCAATACACTTTGCCTGATGGCAAGACGATTCACATGGCTCAAGGGGATTCAATTCAAGGGAGGCTTAATCGGAATAGGGACTGTGCATGAGCATTTTTGGTTTTTAGTGTCATCCGTAGCCTTGTGCAAACTGGGTGCTCAGAATTTAAGCTCTGAGTCAGCACCCTCCTCTGATCTTGGATTTTATTATTCACAATCCTTGATCACACAGGCCGGGGAGCTCCTGGTATGGACACAGCTGACAACTCAATTAGATGGCTTTTTAAGGCAAGTCTTACATACCTCAGATGCTATTTAGTTTTATATGTGAATTATATTTCAAAGTAAACACCTTAAAGTCAAAGATTCCATATTTAACCGGTTAAAAAAGTCTTTGGTTAGCTGACGTAGGTTACCTTAGGTTAGTTGATGCCCACCACACTTCAAAATCATAAGGTAGGGAGAAGCTGTCAGCATCTCTGCCTGGAGAGCCAACAAAACCAGAAATGAGCGCACAGACTTGGTTCCGACTCCTGCCTCTTCTTGCAAACTTGAAATCCTATCTTGAAGGATGGACACTGTCATTGCACCCACCAAGTCCAAATGACTCTACTTCCAAAAATTGGCTCGAAACGATCTTCTTCTCTAGAGCCCTCTACCATTTCCCTAAAGCAGACTTGATCTCATGCCTGGACCGTTCTGAGATCCTACCTTCCTCTGACCGCGACTTTTCCAATCCATCCTTTCCACATCGGATAGATAGTCATCTTCAAATCTATGAATCTGGCATCACACCATTCACATCTATCAGTTGCCCTGACACTCAAGGTTCATCTATAACTGCCTGACCCATAACTGCCTATCCAGTTCCAACCCTCACCACTTCCTCTCACTACAGTAATACTAGTGCAGCTTCAACTCAACGAATGTGCCTGTCCAGCCTCCACTCCCACACCCATGCCCTGCCACATGTCCTCTTGGAATGGGTCTGCCTACACAGGAATTCACTTTAGACCAGTGGTTCTCAACCTTCCTCAAGCCGAAACCCTTTAATACAGTTCCTCATGTTGAAGGAACCGCCCCCCCCCCCCAATCATAAAATTATCTTCGTGGCTACTTCATAGCTGTAACTTTGCTGTTCTGAATTGGGCAACCCCTGTGACAGGGGTCATTCGACCCCCAAAGGGGTTGCGACCCACAGGTTGAGAACCACCGCCTGAGACACTTATCCAGTAACTACTGTTTCCAGCTGTAACCTTCCAATAACCTCCCATTTATTCTCCCACCCAGACTCGCCCAAGCTCAAGTCTTGGGCATACAGTATTTCCTCAAAAAAAAAAAAAAGTTGAATGGAATTAACTACAAAATATTTCCCCTATTCTCTTTCAATTTCATATCTAACTTTTTTACTAGGTCACAATGACAACGTCTACCAGGAACACAAGAAAACATTATTGTTTAAATTTTTCTGGCTGTAACTAAAGACTGTGTAGAAAAAACGATATCTTCATTCATGTCTCCACCCCCCCCACCACACCCCCACTTGGCTCCAATTGGACCCATTACACAGGGAACATCTTCCAGTTAAACCATGTTTGCTAACCTGATACTGCATTTAAAACTCAGCCAACTAAACCGAAAGCATGTTATCTTCTGCTAGCAGCTCACACACACTCAGATAAATTTCATAATGAACACAGAAACACATAGTGTATGCACGCTGATACGGTTACGTGGGGAGAGAGGATCTGGCGGTACGAATTTCAAGAAATGCAGGGCCTCCAACTAGGAAACAGGCTCCGCTAGTCTCTCCGTAAAAGTAGAAATTCCTCTGAAGACTACAGAAAAGGAAAGCAGTATTCTTGGTACCCCTTCTTATCGTGGATCCCACTCAAACACACACATTGCGCGATCGCTCATTCCTCGTCTGTCCAAAAAGCAAGAAAACAGTGATAAAAATGTTCGAGTCTCCACATTTGCGGAAAACATAGAATTTCTGAGCGCTTTCGTTAACACCCGCCCGCAGTCAACTCTGACCAATTAAAAAAGGCACAAGGAACTTGGAGTTCCCCAGCGAGGACAACACTGAAGAGGCGGTGGCTTCTCGGGGAGAAGTAGATGGGCCAGAGGCTTGGAGCGGGAGGGGACCTGTGGGAGATGCAGGTGGGCAGGGGACCCCCGCCGAGCAGCTGGCCGGCGGCAGGGGAGGGGCGCTCCAGCGCCGAGCCGGAGCTGCTCCCCGCTAACCAGCGCGGGCCGGCACCGCCGCGAGGCCTGCGCTTGCAGGCACGGGCGGACAGACACCGCGTGCGAACGTGAAGGTCGGTGGTCTCCCCAAAAAGGGCCGAGGTTTCCCCCGAAACTCCCCTGCATTCGCATCCCAGGAGGGACGAGAAGCAGGCGGGCGCCTCCCGAGCCGGGGAGGAGGGAAGAGTGGCGAGGACGGGAGCGGCCGTTCCCCACAAGCGCGCCCAAGGTGCAGCTCCAGGCTCCGTCCGGGTGAGGGGGGCGGCCGCGCCACGGAAGGACCGAGCCGGAGGCCGCGGATATACCTTTAACGCCCGCCATGTCTCCCGAGCCGAGACCACGGCTACTTCCGGCTTCCTGCCACCGCTCCGGCCCAGCTCCCGCAGAGGACCGCTTCGAAGGCCCGGACCCGCCCCTTCCACTCCAAACCCCGCCCCGCCGGTCCACTCCTCCGCCTTTAGGGGCCAGTGCCCGCCTTTCTTTGCATAGCCCCGCCCCAGGGCCTCTCGGTTGACAAATCCCAGCCCCATATTGCCCCTAGAGGCTCCGCCCCTACACGTAGATTTCGACGCTGAGTCCCGCCCCCTCCTTGCCTTTCCTAACTCCTGCTGGCAAAGCCCGGCTCCGCCTACACGGCGAATCCTGCTCCCTGAGGGAATAGCCCCGCCCCTGCCTCTTCCGAACTCCGCCTCCTCCATCCCCAGCCCTGAGCGGCTCTCAGAGTCCCTTCCCTCTCGGGCGCCAGAATCTGAGCGTGGACCTAGTGCAGCCTCCGCAGTTCTTCGGGCGGAACGCGTGGTGCTGGTACCCCGGCGGCGTAGAGGTTACGCGTTGGATTGCTAGCCATTAAGTCCAGCTGTTTGAAACCCCCACTAGTCCACGAGCCGCTTCATGGGAGAAATATTTATCCCCATAAAGATTTACAGTCTTGGAAACTATTGCCGCTGCTGACATGTGCATCCACAGGCGGAAACACTCCTGCACAGCGCCTGCGGAGTACGTGGGACTTGCTGCCTGGAAAGCCCGCGTATTAGTAGAGGGGAATGGAGTCGCTCTGGCAAGCAGCAGCCACTTCTTACTATGAGCAGTGTGTGATTCTGCATCTTGCGTTCCTGTCTGCAGTGAGCAGCATATTGGCTTAAACCAAAGAAAATTCACAGTGACCCCGCGCCCCACCCCCCTCCCACCCCCATCTTGGTTTCCAGGGCGGGAACTGTTCACAGGAGTACAAAGTCCAGTCTTTCTCCCACGGAGCTGTTGGTTTCAAACTGCCAACTTTAAGCCCAACGTGTAACCACTCCACCACCAGGGCTCCTCCAGAGTACTAACTTATTAACGACAAAATCTTTAAAAAGTAGCCCTTAATAAATAAATGAAATACAAAGAAGTAGCCCAAGACCATTTATCTATAATGAAAACTTGGTGGGCTGGAAAAATAAGAGCAATTCAAAGGTAATGAAACTGCAAGTTCTGCAGTTCAAATTCACCAGCTGATCCATGGGGGTGAGTCACAGAAGCCCACAGGGGCAGTTCTACCCTGTTAAGGAATCTCTTGAGTTGAATTCAACTGGAAGGTGGCCAGTTTTTGGTTTGGGGTGAGGTGGGTGTGGGGTTTTTGTTTGTTTGCTTCTGTTTTTGAGGACACCAAAACTTCCATTTTAATGTGGGGTAAGTGAAAAACTAGAATTCATTGGGAGAGAGTGAGAGAGCTGGAAACTGTCTACAAAACTGCACAAACCTAGATAGATGACATGTTGAGGGACTTTATCATCACCATATTATATTTTTGTTTAATAAAGATACCTGCTTTTGTAGCAATACTTTTTTACTTACCCCCTTTACTTTATGTATGTAAAATAGATGTTGTAGGGCCACCCACATCAGTCACTGCAGAAGCTGCTCAAGCCAGTGCCTAAGTGAGATGCATGTGTGACACAACTGAAATCAATCAATGCTGGTTTTCATTCCTAACTTGCCACCGCTGCTTCTTTTTATTACAGAGCCCTGGTGGTGGCTGTCAGGTAAGTTTTAGACTGCTAACTTCAAGCCAGCAGTTCAAAGCTACGTGTTGGTCCAAGAAAGATGAGGCTACCTTCTCCCATAAAGATTGATGACCTTCAGGAACCCTATACAGGGTGTCATGAGTGAGAATACACTCGATGGCAGGGGGCTTAGCTTTGGTCTCTACAAAACCATCACTGTGACTCTCATTTTATGCAGGCAGCAGTTTCTGGGCCCAAGGAGACAGGAATAAGGGCCAGACACAAGTGGCTTTGGGGTGCCATTTCCTGCTGTTAGTCATTCTCTGCAACCTGAGGTTTCAATGTCTCCTCTTCTACCATAAAATATACTACCATTAAAGATCCTACATAGGAGTTCAGAGGCTATACATCTTTACAGGAACAGAACACCCTGTCTTTCTCCCAAAGAGAGGCTGAGGAGGTGAAACTGTCAACCTTATAATTAGCAGCCTACATCGCCACCAAAGCTCTCACATACTATTAGTTACTGCTTAGTAGGTACCCACGTGATCACTGGCAGTTTACACACACACATGCTTTATCTCTATCTTGCAGGTGCTATGATGCAGACGTAAGAAAACTCTAAAGGGTTCAATGGAAAGTAAACGTCTAGAAAAGAGCAATGGAACATATGTACAAATATGTCAGATACAATTGATATATGGATTGTGACAAGCGTTAAGAGCCCCCAATAAAATGATCATTAAAAAAAGAACAGAAAATTCTAGAACTTGCTCAATATGATGATACCTAGAAGAAAAAACAAAAAGTCAAACCTGGTTCTTTTGGGGTTAAACAAACACGACCTCTTTTCTCAAGCACCATAGTTTCTGTAGAACAATCAAAACCTGTTTACTTGACCTCAGTTCCCTAGCAGGTGTTTCCAGCAAAGAAACTGTCCATGTTGCTGTGATAGTTGTTTCTGGGATTCAGTTTTTTTCTCCCTTTCATCCTGACCAGAGTGGGGTTTCAACAGTGGTGGGAGTACCATCCGCCCTGAGCATTCTTTTCAGCTGTAGGCAGGGCAGGGATGGCTCAGATGCCTTTGTTTGATCAGATTTCTTCCCAGATGAACACGCTGCTTTTGCCCTAACAGAACAAAGAGAGCTTTGTTTCCATGACAAGGTCCCATGATCCCAGGATTCATCCCTATGCCTCAGCATATGAATGCACATCAAAAAGCCCAGCATGGTCTTCAGTTAGAAGGCCAGGTTTTTTCTGGGGACTGCTTTTTGAAAACCTAGTATTTCAGTAACCTGACTGAGGGGTTCATATCATTAAGATGGCCAAAGTGATGGCGCGTATGGGGAGGGAGGAATAGGGGTGGTCAAAGTGTCAATCTAGAAATCCTGTCAGATTCTCTTTCCCCACAAGCTCCTGAAAAGTGAATCACATTAGAGGACGTACTTCTGATCCATTTCCTACAAGTACGAAAATAACTTGTTTCTATAAGTATTTTTGAGCCTTTTAATATACATTACAAATATTTTAGACCAATCACATTTTATTGTGTGTAACATATTTACAAAAACAAAAAATATATTACAATAAATATGAATGAAACAGTGACTCTGACCAACAACAAGCTGTGTCACAACCAGATATTTAAAAGGAACGCAACAACCTGCAGGTCTGCATATGTTAAGAGGTTTGAGATAAATAGGGATCCAGAATTATAATGTATCTGGAAAAGACATAAGTGGGGGAAAAATTCCCCAAATTTAAGTTAGGTAAGATTCTTTCTCATTGCTAATTACATAGCATTAATTTGATGATGTTTTAAATGTGAACTTTGATGAATTATCCAAACGTGATACAAAGCTAATATAATTCTACCATTTCAAAGTGTACGTGACATCCACATAATATCCTTTTAATTATTGTTATATTACGGTAGTTCACACATTATCTACAGATGTGAATGAGAAAGGAAAACAAAAACAGGTCACAGCAACATGTCTCACATTCCAATTTTAAATAAGACAAGCACATACTGGATCAAACATTATGTCATAATACATTAATAAATAACACCTAGTTGTTATGGTTACCTTGAACAGTTAACAGCTGTATATTTTAACATTTTTCTGCAAGTTTCACATTGTCAGTTAAAGGTAAAATAAATAGTGAAGTTTTATAACCAAACTTAAAAAAAAGTTTATACAGAACATAAATCATTTTTGACATGCTGCTTTTCTGGTATAGTTTGCTACAGAGAAATTAAGATAGAAACCAAAAAATGATTGTCATTGAAAAACAACTTTTAGAAGCTTTTCACAATATTGATATAAACCGTGACGGTGAATCCGGCATCGTTTTGCTCATCTGCTTTGCATATGTGTAAGATGCACACTGTCTGTGCCCCCTGAACTGACTGGCCAGGCATAGGGCACAATCTGCTGAGCGCACTCACACCCAATGCGAAACGGCCCAGACCTGGACCGGGATCCACTGCTTGGAGCTCTGGCAAGGCTGATCCACTGCCCCCTGGCTTTGCGTTCACAGATGGCCCTGTGTGAATATTATTCCTTTGGACTGCCAACTGTTTTTAAAACAATAACCCCCACCAGCTATTCCAAGGGGTCCCAATTCAGCCGGTGGGGAGAGTGGGTGGGATCTGGTTCCTTTGAACAAAATACTGACAAGATAGCTGAGTCTCTCTGAAGGCAAGCACAGTGGCCACTGCAAGTGGGCATTTCTCAGGCCAGGCCTTCAGGGGTGTCTTCTTCCGCGCTGGGCACAACCAGCGATTCCACAAGCTGAGAGAATACTGAGTCTACAACTGGCTATCAGGCCTGATCAACTGTGAATGGGCCAAATGGCTGCAAAACCTGTTCCCAGCTCAGAGCATTCTTGGCTAAGCAAAAGGCTTATAGGGACACAAGGAGTTCCTTTCCAGCCAGGTTGAGGGTGACTACTATACTATGGAGACTTTTTTCTTAATTGACCATAGTTTCCTGAAAGAAATGGAAAGGAAGGCAGTAACTGAACCGCCTAGCCAGAAATAAAGATTTCAAGATGCCCAGAATCCCTATTTCCTATAGCATTTTCCCTCGTGCACGTACCTGGCAACAGCCCTTGGTAATCAATGGACTGTAGTGTAACCACTTCCTGCATTTCAAGTTCTGTTTCGTTTGTTTGTTAGTCCCCCTGACCAAAACAAAGTGTACAGGTATGCTAAAGGTCATAGTAAATTCCCACGGGTGGGTGGGTGGTGGTAGTGGTATAAAACAGAAAAAAGAAGTGGCTGGTTGTGTTTCTCGAATCGGGAAAATCATTGCTCAAGTTACATCTTTTTAAAGAAATGCTAAAACCATTATTTAAAACCACCTTGTCATTCTATCCTCTTAACTGCTGCTCATGTCTTATCCCAGGCGATGGCTGCCATGCCTTCTATGACCTTGAACTCCGTTTCTCCGGGGCCAATGCGGAGTCCGCTCACCATGGGGCAGGCTGCAACGCTGCCACTCTGCGGGTCACGTGACTGACAAGGTCCTCTCCTCTCGGGACACTTCATGCTCGGGACTTCGAGAAACCAAACATCCACACACCTTATCGACGAGGAATTAAATCACGAGTTATTTAACAGTTTAGTTCTGAAAATGCATTACTGAATTTTTTTTTTTGGTTCATCTGTGAATACTCAGAACTGTGACACACACTAAGCATTAGTACACGTCTGCAGCTGAGATGGGAAAGCTTGTGAATTAGTACAAGGGCTTTTGACCTTGATTTTCAAATTCAGACCATGCATCATTTAGTTCCATGAAGATCATCTTTGCATATTGTTCGTACGGCTGCCCAGTCGCCTATAGAAAGAATAAAAACACACATCAGATCCCTCCAAACTCAACCAAACTCACGCATGGCTCAGAGCAGACAGGTATGATATTAAAATACTGATGTACTGAGTAATGTGTACTGAGTAATCAATTATTTTTTCAAGGGGCCATTTCTCTCTTCCACGTTGTGATCCCTAAGCCTTCATCCTAGAAATTCCCATCTGGTGAAGATAACACTGTTACATTCTCTTAGTGGTGAGATGTTGAGAGACAGAGAACACCTGGGGAGCAAAAGATTATCTTCAACCCCTAGAAGCCTCTACAGGTCTAACAGAAGTCTATGGCCAACTATTTCCCAGTGATTGTCTATATTTCTAAACTCCCACTTTCCCATCCCCAAACCAGTACATTCTCTGAGCTGATAATGGGGGCATACAGTTGTGGACTTTTGGGGCTTTCCATTCCTTTTCTTTATGCAATTCTTAAAAATAAAAAGTTGTTTTTCATTAACTCAGAGTTAGTCACAAAGGGAAAAGATGAAAGTCAAATACATCAGGTTCGATAAGCAGGGGCTCCCATCTCAAGTGACAATTACAGCACAGGGCCATATAAGAGCTATTGGCTCTGTGGAAGCTTGGCAACTCACTTCTATTGGGGAAATAGTGATCATAGTTTCTCAGTTTTTGAAATATGCATGACATGTGGATACAGTTTTAGGAAAACAATCTAGCTTGAGCAATACGGTGATTCATTTATTCCACTTTGAACATTCTGCTGATTCTCCCCAGTTGTGTTAAGTATGTTCTAAGCCTCCATGCAGTCTATCTCTGAGCAGAATAGCTTCCTTCTGTCTAGCTCTTAGCTGATCCTTGATATGCTCTACAATTTATATCTGTAGATATTACAGATAAGTCATATGTCTCAGTAAAGGTCCCATTTTGTTGTTTTGTAACCTATGGCATTCTCTGTCTTTACTTCATGAAGTAAAACTGTATGTTTAGATATCCAACTTTACCTCATGGGTATTAACTTAAGATATTAATTAAATGGCTCAATCACGCAATATACTGAAAGAATGTGGCTTACAAAATGGTGAGAGGAGACGAGACGACAGCACAGCTCAGTAGGCCATACTCACTTTATCTGGGTGCACCACCAGGACGGCCTTCCGGTACACCTTCTTGACCTGCTCTGGCGTTACCAGGTCTGCCATGCCAACGGGCTTCCACTTGGTCTCCCCCGCCCAGAGCACGGTGTGCATTGTGGAGAGAAGGGCTCTAATATTTCTTTCTTTGCCTTCAATCCATTCTAGGATCTGTAAGTGCAGGGGGAATTAAGAAATCCAAATGCTATTCAGGCCACAGACTCTCTGGAGACTTCTCGTATGTAAAGTGCTGGGGGCTTCCAGTACTGTTCCCTGTCCTCCTCAGGCCTTGCTGATCTGGTTAGTCAGCAGCATACTTCAAGAGCTTGCTCACAAATTTCATACCCTTAGCCTTTGAGAGTGTGGACACCTCCCCTACTCCCCCCGCCGCCCTCACTACCAGAGTTAATGACCCCAAACCAAACCCATTCCCAGCAAGTTCATTCAGACTCATAGAGACTCAGTAAGCTAGAGGGGAGCTGCCCCATAGGGTTTCCAAGTCTGTCATCCTGAAGGCAACAGCACCATCTCTTTCTTCCCTACAATGGTTGGAAGGTTCCAATTGCCAACCTACCAATTCATAATCAAGTGCTTAACCACTGTGCCACTAGTGCTCCTTCCAGAATCAATCCTTCCTGAAAAATAAACTCCACACTGTGTTTTGCCACGCTATATACCCTTACCAAGTACAATGACTAATGCATACACATACTCAATGAATACTTCCTGAAAAAAAAATCATAGATTCCTCGAGCTACTCTGGTGTCACTGTTCTCAAACCCACCAGCAGCTCAGCTCCACGGGAGAAAGATGAAGGGACCAGCTCCTTTAAAGATCCACAGTCCCAGGAACCTTAAAGGGTCACTATATGTTAGAATGGACTCAATAGCCATGGGTTTCATTCTAATGTTTGGACTACTCTGATAAGTTACATTCCATTGCAAGGGTCTGTGCTTGTCCTGTCTTACCACTAGGAAGAGCTCCTCGAGGAAAGATACCATTTCTCGTTTGTCCCTATAGCTCAGGAACCAAATACTACGCCTAGCACAGAATGGAGCTCAAAGTATTTGTTAAATGCACTGAATCCAGTAAAGTCATTCACAGGCCCCTGTATTGTGCAAACTGTTTGCCCTTGGCTGGTAACCCAGTTTGGTGGATTAAACCCACCCAAAGCTCCATGGAAGAAAAGGTTTTGCCATAATGATTGCAGTCATGAAAATCCTATACAGCAGTTCTACTCTGTGTAAGAATAAGGTGACCAGATGTCCCATGGCATTTTAAAATTAAAATAAATATATTACAATGCTATTTTTGCATTCTATGAAATTTTTTGTTCATCCATATAGACCAAATTTTTAATTGAAGACCCCCCCTCCCCTGGTCAATGGTGTCACGCTTAAAAACTGGTCACTTTATCTTAGAGGGCTCACTCTGAGGCAGAATTGACTCCATGGCACAAGACAACAACAGCAACATTCAGAACAGAAACATTCATCCTTCTGGACAAATGAGGTCACTGAAGGGCTGTCAACAATGAATCAGCACTTAGCACATCAAATCCAAACTCGCTGCCTCTGAGTCCAATTTGAAAGCTGATGGGACAGAATGAGATTGCCTCATAGGGTCTGTGGAAGTAGACTGCCTCATCTTTCTCCCATGGAGCGACTGATGGGTTCACACGATCACCTGTTGGTTAGCAGCCCAACTTTTGACCCAGGGAACAAGCCAGAGCTCCTCCTTAGTAGATAAACAGAGTTCAATGAGCTGCTGTTGGATGAATGATTTACACATGGGAACAATGGCTATTCTCCTGTACATAGTCAACACTCTATAACACTTAGATAGCAAATGCATTTTAAAAGAAATATGTGGTTTTGTTTTTGTTTTTTTTTAGAAAAGAATTTACCTAAAGAATGTCTTCAGGTAGCACAGGTTGAAGTGAAGTTTTGGATGGGAATAGAAAGATACTGTGTGAGGTTGGTTGTGCGGGGGCAAAAGGTGGGGCTGTCTGTTCCTGGAATGATCTCCAGTCCTGGAAACCATAGGGAAGATAGTAGCCTGTCCCATTGGGTCACTCTGAATCTGAACCAGGTCAGTGACAGTGGGTGGGTATCACTGGGCATGAAAAGCCAATGCAAACAGAGGACCCTCCACAGTACTCAAAACCACACGGAAGAGCCTAGACATCTGCACCACATGCTTGAATCTGTTCAGCCACTCCGGGAAAAGGAGCAACTCATCCCTGAGGGGACATGTCACAATGTGGACAGTTGAAGGTTGGCGAGGTTTGGTTTGGGAGCTGGGTGGTCCCAGACTGTGACAGTGCCAGCAGGTTTGCTGTCTCAATACACAGGAGCCACCTCCCTCTCTGTGCGGGGCGTTCTCTCTTCACCTTCACGACTCTTTACAAACGTGCACTGCTTAGCAACAGAAAGGTCCCTCTCTTTTCCGCCTGACCCGTGTCTACCTGACCACCCAACGTCCTCATCTATGAAGCAACAGCCACTTTCTACTTGTCTATGAAATCAAAAGGGTCAATTCACAAGTTGCCCAACAATGAGAACTAGTTTCGTCCCCTTCCAAAGGAATTACTTTCTAGCCCTCCAGAATGGAAAACCAAAGATGAGAGCAGACCTGCCCGGGTTGAAGGTGAAGAGGGGCTCTAGGGAAGCCCAGCTCCCCAGGCCCCTTCACTTTCCCGGCTCCAGTTCCCCGCGAGTCAGCTCTGACCCTGCAGGTGGAGAAGAACGGCGCCTGTGGGAGTTCTGAGGCCTAAGCCGTTAGGTAAGCAGAAACCCCATCTTTCCACCTCAGAGGGGATGTTGGGGGTGAACTGCTAACCTTGTGGCTAGTCTGATGCAGAATTCCCAATGCCACCCGGGGTCCTTTCCTCACATCACACATGCAGATCTTGTCCATCCCAAGGGGCATACCTGTCTATCAACAAAGCAGAAATAGTATAGGTTCCAGGCACCCTGGTCTAGACAGGGCATCCCAATTATGACCACTTTCTCTCTCACTAGCTCTCTTTAGCCCCGAGCGCCCCCGAACAGCAGAATCAGTCATCAAGAGAGTGCTCTCCCCTCCTAAAAGCTAAACAAAGGCAATCTGTCACCTTGCCAAGCCGTGAAATGTATGTCATGTCCATGCAGAAGACTCTGGCTGTGTGCATGTCCACAGCACGACATTCTCAAGCAGGATAGTCACATTGGAGGACGCTGGGCTCACCTTTAGTTTCTCAGGATCCATCTCCTTGGCCATTTCCTCCTTTCTCATCTCAGCTATTGTTCGAGGTCCCTTTTTGTCTTTGTGGGCGTTGAAGCCTTGGCTGGAGAGCAGGTCTTCAAAGTCAGCCGCTTTCTGTTTCCCATCTGCCACGAGATTTTTTAAAATCGTTACTGCTTTTCACTCTTAAACACAATACTGAATGGTCTCAGAGCACTCGGTGTTTTCAAGGTGCTTTCACCTGCAGCAAGGGCCTTAATCCTTGCCCTTACCCTGTGGATAAGGTAAGAAGCTTGTCATGTCTACTTGTCATATGAGGAAAATGAAGAATCTAAGAGACCAGTGACCAATACAGACTCTTATAACTTGTCCACAGTCATGAAGGAACTTAGGGCTGAATGGTTAGCCTTAGTCCAGCTCCCTTTCTGCTATACCACCTTTAACAGATAAGGCTATATGTGGTTTCTCCCAATCGTACAACTTAGGACCAGAGAGAGCTGCTGGCTGAGGAGGAGACCAATCACTGTCTTCCGATCCTGACTTGTAGGAATCTACTGACTTCTCTAGTAATCCTTAGTAGACATCTCTTAATTGTGAGTAGTATTATCTATGAGTTTTGTGTGGCTGTTACAGTGAATCACTGCACCTAACACAGATGTGTAGGAGCCTTGATTGTGTAAGGGTTATGCATTGAACTATGATTCACAAGGTCAACAGTTCAAATGCATCAGCTGCTCTGTGGAAGAAAGACATTGAGAGTCACCATCTTAAGAGCAGTTCTACCCTGTTCTATAAATTGGCATTGACTTGATGGCAGTGAGTTTGGTTTTTGCTGAGGGTTCAGCTGTCGAGTTAAGTGGATGGAAGAGTTGGTGTCAGAAAAAGTGACGGATCATAGGGATATGCCTGACTCTTGCCTCATGGCCACAGGGGAGGCATATATGCCCAACACTATGGCAGCATCTAACAGCACTTCTCATCTCCTTCCTCAATTTCCTCCTTTGTAGAATGAGAGTGATGTTAATACAATTACCTACCCCATGAGTTCTTGTGAAAATTAAAAGTTAACATTTTAAAATTTGTGATAAATAAAAGCAAAGTAGAAGAACCAAAGCACAGCGTTCCATCCGTACCAACCAAAGTTGGAGCATGAGTCGAAATCCATTCGTCATCTCCATATTTTAAGACTTTCTGAACACACTCATATATGCACAACTTAAAATGTGTTACAAGATTAGGGATTTCGTCTGTCTTGATCACAACTTTCTCTATAGAAATGCTTTGTATATTTCTGTTGATAAAAGGTACTTTTCCCACATCCATCAGAAGCATAAATGGAAAAGCAGCCACAATTCTATGGAAGTGTGCCCGGAATATCTGCTGCTAATCAAAGCACAATCATGATGTTGCATGTCTGCAAAAAAAGAATTCTAATCCTGTTAGCACCATGAGCATGCAAGGATGACACCCAGGTCACAGCCAGCAGGGTTTGGTGGGTAATAGCAGGGGTCATGAGAGGGAAGCACTATTTGGGAAGCAGGAAGTTTCTATTTAAGGTGATGGGAAATTTGGCATTGAATGGGGGCGATGTTTGTACAACAAGGATAATATAACAGACATTACTATGTTAAACATTTGGGAAATGCTGAATTGACAGAATTATTATATATAAAGCATGTATTTTATATTATAGTATATATTTATATGTATAATTTTTAAAAGAACAGTGGTCCTTGATTTAAGTTGTATGAGCTCAAATCCCAGTTTACCACTTATAAGCTTCATAAACTTAAGAAATAAACTTACCCAATTCCATAGATTCTTGATCTACCGTCTGGGGTAGTGTTGAAGATTATATGAAATAATACTTGGAAAGAGCGAAGGAGAGCTCTTGACCTGCAGCAAAGACTCCATGCACATGAGCTATTGCTGTAAGGAAGGGTTGAACTAACTGCCTTTCCCGCCTCCCTCAGAGGGAAAGGTTCCTCCTCATCACTTCCTGTTCTCTTTTTTCTAGTCAACTGAAGTGTAAAATGTACCAGGATGCAGTTTCCAACAAAGCCCAGCTTAGCCTCCAGCATTATACCAAATGTCTGTCTCTCCATCCTTTGCCAAGAATCGCATCCAGGCATTCCCCAGCCCTAGCTGTTGCCCCAGTTTGTACCCTTTTCACTTTGCTCTCAAAAGAGACGAACCCCCCACTTGAGGTGTCCTGCTGCTCTCTGGAACACCAACGAACCAGAGCATAAAAAGGATCGAATATCCAAGACACACAACCTCCTCTATCTTAAAATAGGATCCCAGGGCAAATCTGAACACAGTGCTTACAAACTTCCTAACCTTTTTGTTCCAACCCAACTTCCATGCTTTATGCACTCACATCCATCAACTCTCCACCTAGTGCCTGGCTCAGTGCTGACTGCAATGTGGTAAGTGGAGCAGCCTCGCCCTCAGACTGGACCCAGTGTGCACGGAAACTGTGTTGGGAGTGTGTTAACGCCAAGGTGTGGCTCCAGGCATAGCAGTGGGACTGGGGATGGTGTATTGTTTCTCAACAGTAACAGTGCCGCAAAGGCTACCAGAAGTGTTTTCATCCCTTACCTTAAAGAGACATGCTCAGATAGAAGGATAGCATGGATAAGGCCACCTGTATGGCCCACAGCCATGCCCTCACCCTTACCCAAATTAGTGGGTCCTTTCCCGCGTTCGTTCTGGGCCCCAGGCATGGCAGAGAAGCTCACGTTGTAATTGGGTCGGTGCTGAGGTGACGAGTGAGGCATGCCAGGTTGTGGCTTGGCCTGTGACTGCTGCCAGTTGTAGCCCCCACCCTGCTGCCAGCCTCCACCCATAGGCTGGGGTGACGCCTTCTGTGGTGAGCTCAGAGGCGGGAATCCTCCACCCAATCCAGTTGGTGTAGTGGGTTTGCTGGCAAAGGAAGAACTACCTATAGGAAAACGAGAGAAAGGAGGTCATACTAGTTGAGTGTCCGCAAACTCCGGGGTCCCAAGATACTGCTTATAATGACTTTAGGGGAATCTAGCTTGTCTGATAAAATAATGAACATTTTTTATTATTAAACAATTTGTAAGCACATACACAACCTCACTTCATCCCACAAAAGCATTCTTAGGTAGGCATGAATAGATGCCCCCCACCCCACACACACGCATACTGTTTTTCAGATGAACAAACTGCAGCTCAGAGAAGTCAAGTGATCTAAGGAGCCCTGGTGGCTTAGTGATGATAAACTGGGCTAGGGCCGTAGGCTCTGCAGTTCAAAACCACCCAGTGCTCCTCGCAAGAAAGAGGAGGCTTTCAGCTCCCCTGAAGAGTGACATCTCAGAAACCCACAGGGAAGGGTTCTGCCCTGGCCCGTAGGGTTGCTCTCAGTCGGCAGTGACTCTAAGGCAGTGAGTTTGGGTTTGGGTTTTGGGAAAGTCAAGTGGCAGAATTAAAGGCTTGAATCCGGACCACTATATCCCCAAGCCTCAAGAGCCCTCCCTGACTCTTCTCACTGCGCCTCCCTCACCACCCCTTCCCAGCAGGTTCTGTCTCTTCAATGGAGCCAGAACAACAAGTGACAAAGGCCAGGAATAAAAGAGAAGAACTTCATTTGTGGGGAGGCTATTAAAACATCAACCAGTAGGATTAATCATTGTTTGTTATAAACATGGCTAGTGCCCAAGAGTAAATAGAGATGCTCTGAAATTTCACAAGTCAGCTTCAATTTCACACATGGAGGATTTCCCTGCAACAATGCAAACTCAGCCAATACTCCGACAACTCTGACCAAGACAAAGGACTATATTCAAGTTCTAAAAAATACCGTTCTGTGCCAGGGTTTCAATTAGAACCCTGATTTCATAACTTCCTAACCCTTACGCATTCGTGGTCCACATTCTGGGTTGTGACCACAACACTCAGAAGATCAGCCATGACTTGAGTTTAAAGAGTCGCAGTAAGAAGCTAAAATGGGGTGATATTTCATGCAGCAAGTCCAAAGTAACAATGACAAAATAATGAGTGTTTCACAGCATCTTACCCAACTCACTGTCACTAAGTCGATTCTGACTCATATCGACCCTGCACAGGATTTCCCAGACTGTAACTCTGGGTGCAGATTGCTTCCTCTTTCTGCCATGGGGTGGCTAAGGGTTAGAACAGCTGACCCTGCAGTGAACAGTCCAAAACTTAGCCAGCAGCACTTCCGAGGATCTTCAGAGCTCACTCACTATTGTTTGTGTACATTAGTGCCTCTGATCAACACAACACCCCTAGAAAGAACGTGGTCTTGCTGCTCTATTTTAATGATGAGTCAGTCAAGGCTTACGAAAGTTTACTAACATGCTAGTGACCACAGAGCTAGCTAATGACCCCTAGTTCCAAGTCCCATGCTCCTTTGCTGCACTATCCTGCATCTGCCCACTCGCTAAGCCTGTTTCAAACCCTTTCACAACTCTTGCAGTGACGTCTCCTATTTCTGTAGATGCATTTTCTTTCTGTTCTGATCCTGGGCCTTCTCTTTCTCTCCCCACTGAGAACGCTGTCTAATGTTGATGACCCCCCCAGCTTTGGTGTCTCAATTCGAGCACTCACTCATGCCTTGCTTGCCCAGATGTTCACTCAATCGGTATTTGTTGAGTGCCTGCTATATGCCAGCCACGGAGCCGAGCACTGGGACTGTAGCTAAAAACATGCTATTGAGCTTGCTCTCCTGAAACTGGGTGAAAATTGTCCCTTCTTTGAGCCTCAGCCTCCTTGTTTGTGAAACTTAAAAAATCATCAATCTTTGAGAAGGACATGGAGCCCTGGTGGCCTAGTGATTAAGTGTTGGGCACAGCGAGGAAGAAAGACAGGGTGGCTCGGAGTTGGAACTGCCTCTATGCCAATGAGTTGACTTTGGTGGTAAAGGTACAATGGCTCTAGGGGAATGCTTCACAAATTCTGAATTGAGAGGTAGTAGATATAAAATAATAAGGCAAGCTCACATGGTATTTGCCATGTGCCACCATTTGCCATCCGGTTGGTCCCGCTGCCTGGTGCCCCTGTCTGCATCACTGTAGACAGATGCTCCGCAGAGTCTTCTGTGGTTCTAGAAGTCCATCCCCAGGCCTCTCTCCCCAAGTGCCCCATGGGCGCAAGACATAGAGCTAGGAACAAACTCTGGGGCTTATCCCCTGAGGCCTGGCATTGTCCCCTTTCCACGGGAAACTCAGAACATGAGGTGACTCTTCCTGTGACCCTGTGCCCTCCTGCCTACTACACAGCCACATCCACTAAGACAGAGCATTCCTTCCACCTTGGATTTCCATTCTTTATTTTTAAGAACATGTCATATCTTTTCGTGCTGACGATAAGCGTTTATTGTTTGAAATCTTTGCAGATGTGGAAAGTCTAAAGTACCATGCCAAAGGCCACAGTCTCACCGACGTTTAGATCGAACTCCTCAGTTGGGAAGCACTGCTGTGCTGTCGGACATCGGCTGCAGGCACACTGCTGACCCTGCTCTGAGGGGACTCATCAGTGTGGTTGGACTTTCTGACGTCTGCCTGGCTAGACTCTTCAACCCATGCCAAGCAATTCTGATTGCGGTGACGAGAACTGAGAGACGCACAGAGCAGCAGCCAAACTTTACACAGATATTCCCTTTCAAAGCTAAGGCAGAGGTGCTCAGACTTGGCTGCACACAAGCATAAGCTCGGGAGCTTGTCAGTCCTCGCCTAGCACAGCTTGCTCTCGATAACTACCTGAAGGGTTGACTATTGGAACCCACCCATAGTGCTGCAGAAGAAAGGCCTGGCTATCTGCTTTGCAAAAGATTGCAGGGAATCAAAACAATCAAAAGCTCCGATGGAGCCGTTCCACCCTGTAACACGTGATGCCGCCATGAGCTGGAATGAACTCACAATGCACTGACATCAAGCTGACTTTGACTTGTACAGAACCAATGGGTCATCGCAGAGCTATTTCCCCATGAGCTTCTGACAGTGTAAAATATTTATCAGAGGAGGAAGCCTCATTTTTCTATCGGGTGGTGGCCGCACACACAGTTAATAGCTCAACATGTAATAGACCACTATGCCCCCAGGACTGCACACTAGAATCAACTCAAGAGAAATGGATTTTACTTTTTATTTTTTAAATAACCACACCACATACAAGACCAAGGAAATACACATATTTACAGGAGGAACTGTTGTGATGGGAACAGTAGGATTGTTTAATGTGAAAATATCTTGAAGGGAAGGTTACTGTCTTTCAGTCTCTTCTGAATTGCAGCTATATCATTTGGAAATGGAATTTTTACTCTCGGAGCCCTTGGCTCAGAGTCAAGAATCTCCTGACCGCTACCCCTTGTTCAGACACCTACTCCATCTGATCAGCCTCTGCTTTCACTACTGCCTCCTCTATTGCCTTTGCTGCCACCAAGCTCTGCTGTCACTCTAACCTTATTCCTGTTGCTAGTACAAGGTGCCTCGTGTTGTATTGGTTCCAAGTTGGCCTGCTAACCGCAGGTTCAGCGGTTCAGAACCACCAGCCACTTGATGGGAGAAAAATGAGGCTTTCTACTCCCATCAATAGTTTCAGGCATAGAAACCCACAGGGGTGGGTCTACCCCGTCCTAGGGCCACCACGAGTCAACTCAATAGCAGTGAGTTTGCTTTTCTGTTTGAGTCTACACCTGGCCAATAAGGGATTGTTTTTGTCTAAAAGCAGCATTCACAAGTGGGCTGACAAATGTTCACAACCCAGTATTTGATGCTTTTTTTTTCATTTGTTTTTAAAATCAGTTCCAACTTTTAGAGAATAACCCAATAATACCCATTATTATGGGTCCCAGGTAATACTTCCAGTTTAAGGTTACACTGGATCTTTAGATTTAAAGCTTTGTAGCCATAAGTAAATGTTAAATGGAGGCTAACCTGCTAAGTTTGTTCCAAGTGCCCCAAGGTCAGCAAAGGGGTCCAGAGTCTGGGGTTTATTTGGATGGGTGGGAGTGCCGTGGGAAGATCCAGTGGGGCTGGTGGCAGCCGACTTGCTTCCCATTCCAAAACCTCCTGAGAAGAAAACAAGGTCACAGAAAATGAGGCTGTCATTTGAGCATCAATTCTAAAATTCAGAATTTCAGATTGTCTGGCCGGGACAAACCAGGTGAAGGAGTAGGCTAACACGCTGCTGGTATCCATTTCTCGGACTTGAGTAAATGAATGATGGCTGCGGCAGAGACAGGGCACAGAAAAGCCCCGTTGTTTCATGACCACACCTGTGAACTGTCCTATCCATGGAACCTGACTCCATACTCTCAGAGCTAGATCCAAACTGTGGCCCTGCCACATCCTGGCAGAGTGCCTTGGGAATGTTTCTTAAGGCCCCTTTCCTGAGTATCCAACTTTTCTCATGAGTAAGAAGGAGGAAACACCAGCAGCTTCAGAGAGCTGCTGGGAAGGTGACGTAGTTTTTGCGTGTGTGTGTACATGTGCATTTATATGGATCTGTGTAGGTCTGTATCCATGTACGGGGGTGTGTGTATCCATACTTCTATATGAATGTCTATGTGTGTGGATTAGTGTGTGTGTTATCTGTATATGTAATTATCCCTATTTACACATAAGAAAACTGATACCAGGGCTTGCCAAAAAGTGGTCGAGCTGGATATATCCCTAGATCTCTCTGATTCTATTATCCAGGCAGAAATTCAGCCAATTCAGGAAAGTTGCCCAAAGGATGTCATCAAGTGCAAAGTGCATGTTATCAAGTGCAAAGGGAGAATAAGGGTCACAATACATTTTCAGGAAATAGCAACACAAATGACAAGGGTGGGCAATAAGAACACTGTGTAAGTACTCACGATATACTGTGTGAAGCCATTAGTTAAATATGTACCTCAAATCACCTGCCAATCTTTACCTGGTTTGGCATGCCAGTCCCAGCCTCCTGAAACGTCTGGCTGAATGTTCACAGCAGGTGTGCTAGAAGCTGCCCAAGAGGAGAAGAAATAACTATGAGAATGAGAGAGCTCAGAATCCACTTTCCTGAGTTCATGCAGGACAATGCAACCATCTCTACCATGAGGCCTGCTCGGCTGGCCAAGGCATCCACTCTTCTCTCTCTCTGGATTCTCGCAGCATGTTTTACAGTGCTTGCTGTCTTGTGCTTCTGTCTGTGCTATTTGCATGGACTTGATCGAGACTGTATCTTTTGTCTCTGCTCCTTCTTTGTGCCACCTGTATTTTACCTCCACATCCACCATAAAATAGAAGCTCAATCCACAAACCTGGAGTTGTAACAGTACATATGTCTGTTTTCATTAAATTGTGAGGTCCTTAGAGAGCCAAGCTATGTTATTCATCTTCCTCCTTTCTTGCAAAATGCTCCCAGTGATTTATCTTTCTTCACATTTTAATAGTTTCATTGGCACTTCATCCACATATCACATAATTCAATAGTTCAACCATATCAAGAACTGTGCAATCTTTATCACAATCAATTTTAGAACGTTTTCTGTTTCCCTGTATTCCTTGTTATTCATGTAAATTGTTTTTGCAGATTAGGCAAAAATATACAAAAAATTCAGCAATTCAACAACTTCTACATGTATCATTCAGGGTCATTGATTCTATTCTTCATGTTGTACAACCATTATTATTATTCCTGTCCAAATTGTTCCATCACCATAAACATGAACTCAGTGCCCACTAAGCAAAAACTCCCCCTCCTCCTCCTTCCCCCATCATAAGTTTTCTTTTTCTAATACTTTTCTTAATATCCTATACTTCCATGGTAAAACATCTTCCTAAAAGAGTTGCACAGAATCACTGGGCAATTAAAAAAAAGAGGTCAGGAATCTTAAAACTACATTCCCTGAGTTTGATATTAACAAGTTCTTCTTGCATAGGAAAAAGTAGAGTTGGGTAAATCAATAGTTAGGGGTAAGGGCACAAGTTCTGATTTGAAATAGAGAACTCAGAGTAGATGCCATTGAAAGGGTGAGTCAAGACTTAACCCACGTCCACGAGGGAGATCCTTTTAAATGGACACTAAGCAAGCGTGGGCAAGGGGTGAGGATCTATGGACCCACTTCAAAGGGTTGTACATTAAAAACCACATGAGCTCACTCATTAAGGTTTTTAGTATTTTGATTTTTCTTTTCTAGCCATGTTATACATGCATCAGTGTTATACAACTCATTTTCCCTTTGCAACTGCAAGACTTCCATGAAGTCAGGCTGATGTCTAGACTGTTCTCTGGGCAATCTCAGGAGGACTGCAGCTACGCCTGTTGTTCTGAGCCAATGTTGTCCCACAGTCTTCTATATCAGGAATGAGTTGTGTCCAATTTTCCAGCTTCCTTACAGAAGAGCCCCAGTTTTAATCAGTACTAGATATGTAAAACACTTTCTGCATTTCCATATAGGTGAGATTACTCTTCTTTCCACAAACTTAACATAGAAATGGAATGCAGGTGACAGTCTAGACTCTAGATTGTCTAGCAGCTACATGAGGCATCCTGGTGGTGCCATGGATTAAGCATTGGATTGCTAACCACCAGGCCAGCCTTCAAACCCGCCAGTCACTCCATAGTAGAAACGGGTGGTTCTCTGCTTCCCGCTAGATGGACAGGATAGTCTCAGAAATCCAGCAGAGGGTCACTATGAATCAGAATCCACTTGATGGCAATGGGTTTGTTGTTTGTTTGGGTTAGTAGCTACATTAAAGAATGTAACAAGAAACAAGTGAAAATCATTTTAATTACATTTGACCCAATATATTTGAAATAACATTTTAAGATGTGGTAAATATACTATGTTCTTTTTGTACTAAGCTTTCAAATCTAGAGGATATTTTATATTTAGATTATATCTCAAATCAGATGGCTGCATTTCAAGTACTTTACAGCCTCGTAAGGATAGTGGAGAATGGCTGGACAGAACAGCTGTGAAACAATAGGGTAACTGATTCAAGTCTGTTCTATGAATTACCAGTTTTGTGGAATGCTAGACATTCCTAATTAATTTTAGGAGACGCAGTTTTCCCACATTTCAAAGACTTCTACAATTGGAGGCATTTTCCAGCCAATTAAAAGTAGCAGTGTTTAAAAAATAAATAAATAAAAGCAGCCCTTTCTTATGGTCTATAAAATAATAATCTCATTGCCATCAAGTCAATTCCAATACCTCAGGGACAGGGTAGGCTTAGAAGATGGTTTCTCTTTGTGGGAGTAGACAGCCACGCCTGTCTCATGTGGTGCAACCTGTGGTTTCAAACTGCTGACCTTAAGACTAGCAGCCAACTCATAACCCACCACACCACCAGGGCTCCTCCAATCGTTTCCCAGTCAATGCTATGTCGTGATGCAGAGTATGTAGCTCTAAGTCAATCAAATAAAATAGATACTCATTGTCAAAAAGTTTTAAGACAGCCAAGGAAAACAAAATTATGCAGGTTTCTGTCCTACAAGACATCCCAGAGATTGTATGTTCAATGCTTTAACAGAATATTTTACTGTGTTTGCAGTGAAGGTTTACACACGTGCATCAATTTCCACACAAGCTGTCCAGTGACACAGGTCACATTCTTCACCCTGTGTGAACATTCTCATCATATTCAGTCTGGGTGTTCTCTTTCCATCCACCTGACATTCTCATCTCTGTTTGCAAGCCAGTTAACTCACATTTGACCCAATATGTTTGAAATAGCATGTTAAGATGTGGTAAAGGTACTATGTTCTTTTTGTACTAAATTTTCAAATCTAGTTGATATTTTATATTTAAAGTTGTTCATTTGGTTTTGCTATTGAGTTGGCAACAACCTCTGCTGACTTTCAGTGTCACGTAATGAAATACTGTACAAACCTACACCCGTCTGTCAGTCTGTCCAACTGGGGTGACGTGTGTCTCAATGATGATGGAAGCTGTGCCACTGGCACTCCAACGCCAGCAAGGTCAACGCTGGTGCCAGGTTTCAGCAGAGCTTCCAGATTCAGAGAAAGTAGGAGGAAAGGTCTGGAGATCTACTGCTGAAAACAAGCCAAGAAAAACCCTGGTGGACAAAACCACTTTCAGCAGGAACTGTCAATCTCAAAAGAGTGGCAGTGTGTCATTTTTCCCTCCAAAAGCACTCACGGGATATTTTTATACCCTGCCGATACTTGCCGACACTGCGCACAGTATCAAATCCTTCCTCACCGTGCACTGTGGGGGAGGGGCTTCGTGTAGGCTGAAGAAAAGGGTCGCTGGCTGCACTGGATGTGTTCAGAAAAGAACCCAGCAAATCTTGACCTGGAGGCTTCGAAGGTGCTCCAAATGGGTCAAAGGTGGCACCTAGGAAACAAGGGGAAACTGTATTCTTTTCATCATCAGTTCATTCATCTGATACAGAACGAAGACTTGTCACCAGTGCCAGGCCCTAGGCAAGTCACCTGACGCATCATGATGAAGACTGCCTCCCTGGACGCTCAACAGGACCCAGCCACACAACCCATAAAACTTCCTAAGAATGGATGCCACCCAGGAACCAGCTCATCTTTGTGGACAGAAGAGGGGCCTGGGTTGACCTGTCAGGTGAACCCTAGACTCTATAGAAATTAGAGTTCCTTTGACCTTTCATAGCGACCCTAAAGACCCACTCAATTGCAGTGCAGAGTTGGCCTTTGACCATCTTAATGGCATGAAATAGGTTAAGTCAAGCTTGCGGAGGAGTCAAGAGGATCAGGTCCTCGGACTCCAAATCCCAGGACAGTTTCTAAAATCGTCTCCTACTTCTGACCTTGCTGGTATTTGAAATGTCAATGACACAGCTTCCAACATCATTGGAATGCATGTCACCACAGTATGACAGACTGACAGAAGGGCATAGGTCTGCACCTTTAAACCATGTTTAACAGCCATGGCTGGAACACACTTAGTTAGAGGGAGCTTGATGGAAACCTGTTGACTAAATCGGTAGACAGAAGCCAGGCCGTGGGGCTTTCATACTAGGATGAACAGTAGGAAATCACACGGTCCAGGTTTGGTTTGCTTTGATCTCTGGCTCACCTGAAAGCTGAATGAAAATGGAATAAGTGTAGTGCCCCAAACTGGATTCTCACTAGACCTCCTGTCCCACAGCACACCAAACCCTGTTTCCAACTACTTGCCAAAAAGTAGGTGAGGGAGAATACAGGACTGAGGCAATAATACAAGAGCAAAGTGGGAAGTCTAGGTTACCCACAGCAACGCAACAGTAGCTCCTACTGTGTCTTTTCGAGAGTTTGTGCTGTCTCTTGTAACGACTACCTCCATAGGTCCTCAACACCCGCCCCCCCCCCCCATTAGACAGAGTGGTATCATTATCTTTGTCTTTGCAGGTGAGGAAATTGAGACCTGGGAAGGATAGGTTTCTTGTCAAGGGCGGAGGGAATAAGAGTTTGGAATTCATGATCAGGTCCTCTGATTCCAAATTCCAGGACATTTTCTAAAAGCGTCTCCTATTCCCACCACGCACACAATGAATGCAAAGAAAACAGGCACAGCTGTATGCACATAACCTGTCTTCAATCCCTGACTGCGCTCTGGGCTGCTAGCCACAAGGTTAGCGGGGAAAGACCAGCTGTCCTGAGCACAAAGGTGAGACTTTCTACCCGCATCACGAGTTGGACTTGTGAACCCACAGGGGCTACTCCACCATAGAAGGTTGTTCGGAGTCTGCATGGACTCAATGAGTGGGAACGTGGTTAGTTTTACTGGGATAGGGACACAACTCCCGTTAGCAAGCTGTAGCCAGAAGAAACTCAGGTGAGCGGGCTGACTGCCTCCTGAAGTTAGATGGAGTCATCCTAGCAGTTGCTGTTGTTATAAGATGCCATTGAGATGATTCCGACCTTATGCATATGTTCAGGGAATAGACAACTACAATCAAACAAGTTACTGAACTAATCCAACTATTAAACTCTGGGTCAGATACATGACCTAACATGTTGGCAACTATCAGTCATTGAAATAATGGTCTCTTAAATTATCTGCAGAAGGAGCCCTGGTGGCTAGTGGTTACATGGTGTCCAGCAGTTCAAAACCATCAGCCCCTCCATGAGAGAAAGGAGGGTCTCCATACTCCTGCAAAGCATTATACTCTCGAAAACCCAAGGTGTGTGTGGGGGGGTGGGGGGGTAGTTACCCTATGCTCCAGGGTCACTATGACTCAGAATTGACTCACAGGCAATTAGTTTATTATTTGCAGCTTATTATCACCATTGAGGTATTGTGTAGGAACAAGTGGGTTTCAGACACTTAACTATACAATTTATATCCCTTATCTCATCTTACACTCACAAAATCTTAACCCTTCAATAAAATGTCACTACTGAGATTTTTAGAGGAATTGTGGGCAAAATTGAATTCATACTTCCAGAGCTAGTTTTGATTCCCCAAAGTCAGTCAGCAAAAGACATTGAAGTCTTGCCACCATTACTTCGTACACCTCTACTACTAGCTTATGTTCATTTGTCCCTGGGTGATACAAACAGTGAATACTTTTGGTAGTTCAAGAAAAGTTGATGATTCAAGGTCGGCCAGAGGTGCAGAAAAAAGTCTGGAAATCTATTGCTGATAAATCAGACAATGAAACCTTGATGGTACACAGTTCAGCTCAAAGGCAATGGGTTATGTTAAGTTGGGGCCATTTTACAATACACTAAAAGTCAACTGTCCAATCACACAAGAGAAAAGCACAAAAATCATACTATTGGGTAGGCATTACTTCCATTTTATAAGTATAAAAGCTTGCCATGTTCAAATAAGATTAAACAGCTAAATGTTGGCCATGGAGTTCAAATTCAGTCCTTTGAATCTACCTTGTGCTCCTTTTACTCTGGGGAGTAGAACTACTTTAGTTATAGACCTGGGTCAACCGTAATCAAGTCTATCTTCAGACAATAAAACAAATATCTAGGCCTCTAGTTCCTTGTCTATAATGAGGGCACAAAATGAACAGATGTTTAAGCCCCTTTCTTGCTCTGACATGAAAACAAAACTAGGTATATGGGTCTCTCAGGAATCACACAAGGTCCACAGTTATTAAGTACAACCATGCAATTTTGGATTTGGGGGATTTCTTTCCTAACACAGTTTTTTTATTGATTTTGGTGAGTTGGTGAGGCAGTAGTGTTGGTTTGTAATTCAAGAACCCTGAGTTTATTCATGTACATTCTGTGACCTTGAAAACCATGCATCAGGAATGCCTACCACTGAACTGCCACAGGTCAAGACTAGCCATAAGTTTTGTGGGTTCTGGGGGGTTTTTTAGCCATAAATGTTTTGAGAAGGGAAAAAAATAAGTGTGGAAATATGTTTCCCACAGGACACTGTAGGCCTGATGAGTTGAGACCCTTTTTGCTCTCTCCTCCTGTGACACCCTCATGATTAACATTGACAGCAACAAGGGGTTGTTGCTTACCTAGCTACATGGGCAAATGTCACATGCTTGTGGATGACAATTAGCAGAAGGGGCTGGATATATGGTGATGAGCAGTGGAAAATTAACTGAGTAGTATGCGGCTCAGTACACCAAAATCATTCTGTGCAGCCAATGTTTTCAGGAAACTGAGATTTCAGGAGAAGTGAAGACAGATTTGGAGTCACATGGCTTAGTTAGCAATGCTGGCCCTATTAATCACTAACTTACAGGTGGAATTATATCTCCTAAAATATATTCTGTCATCCTAAACTCACCTGTGGGCGTGACCGGGTGTAAAATGTGATTCTCTATACTATGCACATTAGTTCATACTGAGTAGGGTGGGTGAAACTACTCCCCTATGAGTTACAAAAAGAACAGAGTGCATACACACACAGAGACACACGGGGAAGTCAGGTGTCACGAGAGGCAGGCCAACAAACTCTCTGCCATTCCGTCATTTCCATTCCGACTCAGCCACCCTACAGGACAGGGCAGAACTGCCCCTGTGGCTCTCCTCTAACTCAGTGGTTCTCAACCTTCCTAATTCCAAGACCCTTTAAAACAGTTCCTCATGTTGTGGTGACCCGCCCCTCCCCCGCCCCCAAAGCATAAAATTATTTCCATTGGTACTTCATAACTCTAATTTTGCTGTTATGAATCATTATGTAAATACTTGATATGCAGGATTTGATATTGGATGACCCCTGTGAAAGGGTCATTAGACTCCCAAAGGGGCCATGACCCACAGGTTAAGAACTGTTGCTCTCTTTATGGAGTATGAAGCCCCACCTTTCTCTTGCGGAGCAGCAGTGGTTTCGAACCACTGGCCGTGTGGATCACAGCCTGTCATGTAACCACTAAGCCACTAGAGTTCCTCAGCTACAAGAAAAGAACTTCAAAAGTCACTGGCACAAAGAACAGAAACCAGGAGAAGGCTCATGCAAAGGGAGATGTTTACCTCTGGGGGAAAACTGGAAAAGTCTAGCATAGGGAAGTTCAGTTCTCCCTACCTGACCCCAGCACCCGATTTTACCTGGAGAAGCACGGAGCTCCCCAGAAACCCTTACCTTCTCCGACTCTCAGTGTGGGCGATGCGGAGGTGGAGGTGGCAGATCGGCGTGGTGTGGACTGGGTGGACGTGGGTCCGCCAGGATGGAACATGTCGTCCACCCCTGCAGGGGCAGCCTGGGCAGGGCCAGCCGCACCAAACAGGTCACTCAGCAGTTCAGAGTTGCTGGGAGGAGCCGCTGGCGGAGAGAAGGTCTTACTCACTGCTGACCCTTCCAGGCCCAGAAGGTCCACGTCCTCGGGTGGAGGGGGAGCGGTTGGCTCCTGCTGTTTTCTGCTGGGCTTCTTGGCTCTGTGGTGTCTGTCACCATTGGCATTGCCGTGTGGGCTCGCCAAGGTCAGAAGTTCGTCGTCCGACTGCTCGCTTTCCTGATTCACGAGGGCAGCGTGATCCTCCTCGCAGAGTGACTTCTCTGATTTCTGGTCTAAAGAAGGCCGGTATGCCAACACATGGTTAGTTACTGGTCACAGTGGTGACTGCTTCGGGTATATTAGATGCACGTCACTCTAGTCAGAGACAAGTGTCCCCACAGACTTTCTGGCCCTTTCCTTTGGATGGATGGATAGATGGATGTCCACTTTTCCTGACCAGCACAATGACATTCACCTTTGTGGAGCCCCCAAGCTAGCTCACAGAAGCGCTGCATCATGGGGAAGAGTGGGTCTCAGGATCCAGGTGCCCGGGGCTGGAATTCCAGCTCTGCTGTTTATGACTGTGTGCCCCTGACATGGCCCTTTACTTGTGCGTGTCAGTGCCCCTCAGGGAAAGGGGGATAATATAGCTTTCTAAAGGGCGACTGCCTGGAAACACCCAGGGGCAGTTCGGGCCTGTCCTACAGGCTTGCCATGCACCAGAATGGACTCGCTAGTAGTGACTTTGGGGTGTTTAGAGTTCACAAGGCTGAACTGTTGTGGGAATTATGTGAGGTGATATATGAAAATGCTCAGACATATCGTACTTAAAGAGTTATTACAATGACTGTTCTTTTCCAGGTGCTAAGCTAGGTGCTTTGAGAAAGTTTTCCTAAAGTACTCTCCTAGTCCTTGGCAGGTAGCTCCCAGTCTCTCCACTCCCAAGCTGGCATGGGCCACACAGGAGTCAACAGGGAGAATGGTTCTGCTGAGAAAGGGATTTACACTGACTTGAGAGGAGAGACTTTCAACATAAAATGGGCAGCAGGGAAGAAGTGGGAAGGCTGATGTGTATTTTGCCAGGCTCTTTTGGAGATGGGTCTCCCTGTGAGGCCAAGTTATCTTGCTCTAATGTTGGGCTAAGGCCCACATTTCAAACCAAATACAGACATGCAACCCTCTCAGTCCCAATTCTGAAGTAAAAAAAGTGGTGTATAGGGAAAGGATTTTCCCATTTGGGGTCCAAATCCATTTGGCTGAAAATCCAGAAGAGATGTGACAATATTGCCTTCCTGATCTCACTCAGGCTGATGTGTATATTTCATTGAAGAAATGGAATGTGTTTGATTACAGCGTTTTGTCTGAGATGCCTCCGGGAATGTCAAGGAATACAAAGCTTATGGACCACATCACCATTCTAAAACACACACACACACACACACACAAATATAATCCATTCCTAAATACTTATGACTCTTAGAGTTCTGAAAAATGATTGGGCATCTGTATAGGAAAGGTGTGATTCAAACCATAGCACACAGAGAAAATTCTAATTCTGGGGAGAATTAGAATTTTGCACTTGAGTGAAAGTTCCCAGGAGGTTGAAAAGGAGGAAATCTGTAGCCATAATTATTGCAACTCCATTCACAAAGGTAGACACAGCCTAGAGGTCCATCAACATACACGTTAATAAACCAAATGTGGCAAATGAATACAACGGGCTAAAAGCAACAAAGGGAAATGGAGTCCTGGTACGTGATACTGAATGGAAGAATGTATGGAGTAGTCAGTGTTTAGAAAGCATTGAGCATCTGTTTCTGGTGATAAAAAATTAGGCAATGGATACTGGTCATGGTTGTACACCCTGATTAATGGAATCAGTGTCACTGAATAGCACCTATTAGGGCTGAAGTGGTGCGTGCTATGATGTCAGAGTCTCACCACAATAAACTTGTGAATGCAAGAACAGTTCGAAAAAGCCATGTCTTTGTGGACATGTCCTAGGATTCCTACATATGTACTGCTTATGTATATGGACGGTGTGTACTATGGGTACTTAATGCTTATTTATTTCTTCATGGAAAATTCAAAGGAAAAAATCCCATGGAGATGACAAAAGCTTTTCTCTTCTTTAAGATGACCGGCCAAAGTCTCTCTCTGAAACCTACAACATAATAATTCTTCTTTTCATTGAATATGTTGCTTTATTGTCACAATCAAAATAACTAAATATTCAAAAATGTAACAAAGGGAGGGGAGAAGTCACTGACTTGAAGGAGGATTGGGCAGGGACAGTGTGAACGAAGGGGGAAACTAGGCAGTTCTGGGGTACTGTTTTGTGTGAGGCAATTTTGAATGAGAACCATGTACCTTGCCAGCAGAGGGAAGAAAAGAAGCCACTCTGGCCGACATGCCGGGGGTTGTCAGGTGGGATGTCCACTGGGGCCTGCCCTGCAAGACAAGAGACCATACAGCCCCACTGAGGCACAAGGAAGAAGTCCGTGGGGCTAGTCACCCGGCGACCTTATCCTGAAGAGCAAAACCTACCTCCTAAGAGCAGAGTGTCCTCATGCTCCTGATGGGAAGAGAAGAGGATGCTGGGATTGACATCTTTTGTGCAGTAATGTTCCCAGGGCGGAGTCAAGTCTACGGCCTTGTCCTGGGATTGCATTTCTATGTCGAGTGTCACCTGAAACAGCTGAGGATACTTTTCTGGCACATCACAGGCATCCAATTCCGGCCTAGGGGGAAATTTAAAAGGAGACACCCAGGGAAAAGCCACGGCATGAGTATGACTCGCAACACAGGGACCATCTTGCACTGATGCTGAGACTCGTTTTTAGCTTAGTCAATAATCAAATGAGCCACTTTACTTTTTTTTGAGTTCACTTTCATCATCTCCTGCATAAAAGGCAGTGAACACAGCTCCCTCAAAGGAGCTGGCAGCTGCTGCATGTGAATGTATTCCGGAAGGCACACAGCCTGCACATACGGGGACGATGCTGACACTCAGTAAGGTGGTGTGGAGTGGGATGCCCATGAGGAGTCCTGGTGCTGCAGTTGGTTTTTGATGGACTGTTAACCATAAGATCAACCGTTCAGAGGCACCAGCTGCTTCATGGAAGGACAACGAGGCACTCTCCTCCCATCAAGGTTTACAGTCTCAGAGACCCAAAGGGGCAGTTGAACTCTGTCCTGCAAGGCTCCTAGTAGTCATGAGGGACTCTATGTCCGTGCATCGAGCAGAGTCAATCCACAGTTACTGTCTTGTGCCTTCCAATGCCTATCCCAACTCTAGCCTTGCAACTCCCACTCTCACCTGAGCCACCCCACTGACTTCCCCAGATCTCACTAGGAAACAGCAACTCCGAGTTCATGTCTGGTGCAGAAGAGCCCTCGGTCAATACTAAAACGTGGTGTCCATTGTGATGGGTCTTTGCTTGCATACCATTTTGATGGCCATCTTGGCTGAAAAGCATCAAGAGATGCACAGATGCAAACTATCAATGGACCGATATTTTGTTGCTGCTGATTCTCTCAGATGCAATTTTAGACCCCTTTATGAAATTGATTTATCAGATGTCTTACTGACGGATTGACAATGCTGCCAGCCTTAAAGCACGGAAAGCTATACTCTATGGCCCAGAAGCACAGGAGCATAGCCGAGGTTTAAAGAGCTCCCAGCTTTTCAAGTCTGCACTAATTGAAAGGGCTTTCAGCTGTACTCACTTAGTAAACTTTAACACTGTTGTGTCCAATGGTATGAATCCGCTATGAAACTGAAGCTGGAAGATCTGTGTATTCGTCACCTAAAGAATACATGAGAAAAGCACAAGGGAAACATCTGTGAAAAGAGAGTCTGATCCAAAGTGTCTACCTTGGAGAACCATTCACCTTCACCCGCTTCTGCCTCAGAATCTTGGTTTACTCTGAGTCTCAGGGGATCTCCGCTGAAACTGGCTCAGCTTCATTACCAGCCTCTGCTCTCCGTGGACTCTGACTGAGCAAGCCATTGCTTCACCTGACCTTGCTAGACTCGGACTCTTGCTATTCCCTCTCTCTTCACAAGGGCCCACGCAACCTGGGAAGGCGTCCATCCACGCTGAGAGGGCAGAGTGCTTTTCTAGCCTTTCAGGGACATCACTGTGATAGCAACCCAGGATTAACGTCTGGTGCCGAAGCAAGACTGGCTAAAGTAAACTGCTCCAATGAGTGTCGCTTATGTCCTTGTTAAGAGGCCATTGACTACTTCTGACTGGTGAACAGAAGCACACACTGCCAGGTCCTGCGTCGTTCCCACAGCTTTGCCTCAGCTGAGCCCACTGTTGCAGTCACTGTGCCAGTCCACGTGGTTGCTTCCCTTCCTCCTTCTCCCTGACTCTCCACTTTATCCAACACGATGTCCTCTGCCAAGGACTGCTCCCTCCTGATAACGTGTCCAAAGTCCCTAAGACAAAGTCTCACTGTTCTCACTTCTAAAGAACATTCTAGCAGTATTTCTTCCAAGAATGACTTGTTCCTTCTTCTGGGAGTTCATGAAATATATTCCATATTCTTTGATTCAAAGACTAGTTGAAAGGTATCAATTCTTCTTTGATCATCAATATTCACTGTCTGACTTTCCTCTGAGTATGAGGGTAAAATTGAAAACTCCGTGTCTTAGATCAAGCACACCTCAGATCCCATTTTTGTTTTTCTAACATTTTATTAGATATTTTTGTAGCAGATTTGCCCAATGTAATACAGTGGTGATTCCTGACAGCTGCTGCTATGGGTGCCGATTGTGAATTCAGGTAAAATGAAATCCTTGAAAACCTCAAACTCTTTTACATTTATCATGATATGGTTTGTCGGTCCGAATGTGAGGAATTTTGTTTTCTTTATGGTGAGATGTAATCCATATTGAAGCCCGGAGAGTTGATCTTCATCAAGGACATATTCATTTTTTTCCTGCAATCTCAATAAACAAGGCTGTATCATCTGCAGGTCACAGGTTGTTAATGCATCCTCCTCAAATCCTGATCCTCATTCTTCTTCATGCCGTCCAGCTACTCGGAATATCTGCACAGCACACAAACTGAATGAGTATGCTGACAGAACACAACCCTGACACACATACCTTTCAGATTTTAAACAACGCAGTGTCCCCTTTTTCTGTTAGAACAGCTGCTTCTGCATGATCTATAGACACCATATGTGTACAATGAAGTGTTCAGGAATACCATTCTTGGCAATGTTATCCACTGTTTTCTATGATCCATACAGTCAAATGTTTTTGACTGCTCTTCTATGGCATTTTGTGCTTTCAGCCCAGCTCCCGTTCACATTCACAATGATATCCCTCATTCAACATCTTCTTCTGAATCTAGCTGGAATTTCTGGACGTTCCCTATTGATGAACTGCTGCAACCAGTCTTCTTCAGGAAAATTTTACTTATGTGTGATAGTAATGACATTGTTTGATAATGTCTGTATTCTGTTGGATCATTTTTCTGTAGAATAGGTCTGGGAGTCATTGGCAAGGTAGTGTCTTCCTAATTGGTATCGACATACGAGTGATTCTGGCATTTCACCCTCTTAAGTCTCAATTGGTATGCCATCAATTTCTGGTATTCTATCAATTTGCTTTACACAATGCCTTCAGGGTGGCTTGGATTTCATCCTTAAATACTGACATTTTAAAAAATCATACCCTACCTCCTAAAATGCTTGATGTCAACCAACTGGATTTTATATAATGACTCTGTTATTCTTTCAATCTTCTTCAGATGCTTCCTGTATCACTCCATTTCTTGCCCAATCTTTAAATATTGCAACTTGAGGATTGAATTTTTTCTCAGTTCTGTCAGCCTGAGAAATGCAAAAGGGTGTTATTCCTTTTGAATTTTCTAACTTTAGGTCTTTGTACATTTCTTCTTTTTTTTTTTTAACTCGTCATCTCAAGTTGCCCTTTGAAATCTTCTATGGTTTTTTTTTTTTCCACATCGCTACCCTGGTGGGAGTAGGAAGCCCAGCCTTGCTCCTGGAGAGCTGCTGCTGGATTTGCACTATCAACCCTGCACACAACCACTGTGTCACCCTGGCTCAGCTGCACTTTGAAATCATTTAAGATCTTTTATCTCATAATTTCCTCTATTCACTTTAACTAGTCTACACTCAAGAGCAAATATTAGAGTTTTTTCTGACACCCATTTGGGTCTTTTAATATTTTTCTTTTTAATTACAGTTTTCTTCCTTCATGTACGATGTTCTTGATCTCATCTCATAATTCATCAAGTCTTCTGTTCTTTGTATCCAATATGTCCAATCTATCCTTGAGATGATCTGTAAATTCAGGTGGGATATACATGGTTGCTCTTTGACTGCTTTACATTTAAATTTTTTTTTCACTTTCAAGTTGCATATGAACAAATATTGGTATATTCAATAGTTGGCCCCTGACCTTGTTCTGACTAATAATATTGAGCTTTTCCTTCTCATCTCTTTGCATAAATGAGGTGGATTTGATTCTTGTGTATTCCATCTAGCAACGTTCATATATAGGCACTATTTATGTTGCTAAGAAAAGATATTTACAATGACTAGGTCACTGGCCTTACAACATTCTACTATGTGTTCCCAAGTATCATTTCTATCACTGAGGCCATATAAGATAGTTAAGGCTACTTATGTCAACCAGGTTGATAAACACATGTGGGATTAATTGAAGGGCAGGGAGATAAATGGCTCCATTTATCTAGTGTGGCTCCACTTTCTAGTTCTTGGTGCTCTTGCTCTATGATGGTAGGACCAGAGTGCAGCTGCCTTAGCCAGTTAGTTCTCTGCTTCAGCTGGTGAAGCTCACTTTCTGCAAGATATCCTGAGGAGAAGCTACATGAACCTACCCTGATGGAGCCCTGGGTTCTTGAGGATGCAACCCTGGGTGCTGGAGCAGCCATATGGAGACCCCCTGTCAGCAATGAGATGCTTACACACTCACTGATTCGGCTGTCCTCCCGCAGTCGATATCATCACATGTATTTTGTGAGACTGAGGAGGTCTCCGTAGATTGGTGTCAGACACATGGGGTAATGTTGGACTTATGGACTTGGACAGCACTGGGTTGGGATGCTTTCTTAATGTACACTTCCCCTTTGTATAAAACTCTCTTACATACAGATGAGTCTCTGTGGATTTGTTCTCCTAGTTTACCCAGACTAACACACCATGTTTTTCAACTACTGATCCTTAGTTTTTATTTCTAACTTTGCATTTCAATTACTAATAATTACCAGTGCATCTTGTCTGTTTGTGTGATCAATTTTAGACTGAAAAAGTGGGAAAAACTCTTCAATTTCTTAATCTTTGGCACTGGTAGTTGGTGCATAAATTTGACTAATAACTAATAACTGATAACTGTTCTTCCTACTAGGTCTACAAACAATAGCCTATCACTGACAGTACTTCAGGATAGGCCTCAAAATGTTCTTTTCCACTAGGAATGTAATGCTAGTCTTCTTAAATTTGTCATTTCCGGCCTGGTAGTCCATGTAAAAATGGCCCAAACCAGTGCGTTTCAGCTTACCAATGTCTAGGACACTGAGCTTCCTGAACTCCATTTCCAGTTGGACTATTTCTGCTTTTCTCGGATTCGTACTTGGTACATTCCATGTTCTGATTCTTAATGTATGCTTGCAGCATTCTTTTCATTTTGGGTGGTGCCCATCATCCCGTGAAGGTCCTGGAAGTTTTAATCCAACTACTTCCTAAGATTATCTATACTTTGAAGCAGCAGTTCTTCGCCAGTTGTATTTAAGTACCTCCAACCAAGGAAGCTCATCTTCTAGCACAATTATCCAACACTGTTCTGCTGGTATCTAACAATTTTCACGGGCAGCTTCCCAGAAGCAGAAAAGTGTCTTGGTCTGGAGACTCTGCTACAACCTATCCACTCTGGGTGAGCCCGCTGAAAGCTGGCAATACTGGTGACATCACTTCCAGCATCGCAGCAATAGACACACCACAGCAATATGGAAAATGGACAGACAAGTCATAGAGAGCAACTCATACCTACCTCTCACGTGCATTACAGATTTGTACATGTATGAGAGTCTTCCTATTCCACTGATTCTTTC
This sequence comes from Nesogale talazaci, assembly GCA_004026705.1. Classification (NCBI taxonomy): domain Eukaryota; kingdom Metazoa; phylum Chordata; class Mammalia; order Afrosoricida; family Tenrecidae; genus Nesogale; species Nesogale talazaci. The sequence goes on from PVJH01014011.1 coordinate 55,063, forward strand.
AAGACAAGGACATTTTCTTCATTTTTCATTTGTGCTAATACCTAGGCACTGCTTGTCACGAGTTTATCATATAGTTGACGATTTAAAATAAAATAACTTGCAGCATTATTCACAATAGCTAAAAGTGGAAACAACCCCAATCAATGCCTGGGGTAATGAATTGGAGTGCATCCCTACAGTGGATTTTATTTGGCAGTAAAAAGAAATGAAGGGCTGGTTCATGTTATAAGATTACTCTTTAAAATATGACACTAAATGAATGAAAACTGGCACCAAATCCTGTAGAATATGATTCCATTTCTATGAACTGTCCAGAAGAGGAAAATCAATAGAACAGAAGGCAGATTGTTACTTCCAAGGGATGGGGACAAAAAGTGGCTACTAATTAGCATGAATTTTTTTTCTGAGGTGATGAAAACATGATGGAATTAGATGGTGACTCCGATGTGCTTTTCCATGAAGAATCATACCTTAACCTTTAGCCATACCTTAGCCTGCAGCCGGCTCCCAATGGTTGACCTCAAATGATACATGGAAACAATCACATCTCCTTGCACAGTGATGCTTAAAGGAATGAAGATTTTCCCATCTTGGACACGATATTCTCTTTAAAGGAAGCCCAAAGAAACTACATTTAGGAGAGTCCCATTTTGTGTAATCATACATCCACCACCACCACCACCCCACACCCCACCCCAAGCCTAGCCCCCTGTGTGGCTCTGATCAAGTTTCTGGGTGCAAAGCCCTGGACCTAGAACCACCCCTTATCTTGTGCAAAAGAGCAAGGGTACAGGCAACCCCCACTCATTGAAACGCTGTTTCAAAAATGGTATAGCATAGACCTGATGCCAGAAACTCTCTCTATCTTCTCTAAAATTTCTGATCATTCACTTGTCCATCCCGGGCATAATGAATGATGCATTGAGTTGCTAATCACCAAGTCAATGGTGTGAACCCACCAGTCACGCAACGGGAGAAACACAGGGCTTTCTGCTCCTGTAAAGACTTAAAGTCTCTGAAACCTCCAGACTTACAATCTACTGTGTCCTATGGGTTGCCATGAGTGAGACTTGGCTCAGTGACAATACGTTTTGCTTTATTTTACTTCACAGATCTTCTTGTTGGCTTCAAATGCATTCAGCCCTGCTGTATTTATCTTTTCCTGACTAAGGTTTATAAGGAAAGGACAAATAAAAGGCAAAAAATGCAACCAAGGTAAGTATAAAAACAACAACTTGAGAGCCTTGGGTACTCATTCCCAAATTCAACTAACCCCCCCAAATAATTTCATTCTGTTACCTCCTCTCCAAATCATTTCCCTTCATCCCTCTACCAATGTGAGGTCGTACCTACTTTTGTAATGCTATGTCTTCTTAAGTTGTATAATCTTGTTGCACCTCATGCGTCTCTCATTCTTCCACGATCTTGACCAAACCCCATCACAGCTATCTTTCATAAACACCCAGGCTCCTTGTCTCTCACTATTGCCTCAGGCCTCATAACAGTTCATCCTAGCCCTTCTTGAAAACTGGGCTCTTTTTTAAAAAAAATTTTATTAATCATTTATTTGGAGCTCTTACAGATAGCATTCCATAGTTCAATCACATCTAGCAGTATTGTACAATTGCTACCAAAATCAGTTTCAAAACATTTTCTTTCTCCTTGAACCCCTTGTTATCAGCTCCCCTTTATCCCCTCCCTCGCCCACCCTACCCCCCAGGAACCCTTTTTATTTCCTATAATAATTTAGAGGGGGCGTTTTTTGGTCACATCTTACATGATTCAATGTATCTATTCACATACAAATCTGTTTCTCGATTGAGATTACAGTCATCAACGCTGTCAGTTTTCTTTCACCCACCTACCCCCTCTTCCCACAACCCACTCAGGGAACCACTGCTTCTGTTACTCTTTCTGAAGGGTTACCTATCTTGGTGTTCATGTACTGAGTGATCATAAATATACAAATGAGACTGAACCCTTCAATTATTTCCTTCCATGTTATAAAGTAACCATAGCATCCCTGGGGTTAGCTGTACATTTCCAATATTGTGTCTGATGTTGATATAGCTTTATAGTACTAGTGATTTTCACAATGCACTTTTCATGAGACTCTGTATGCTCTGTCTTATAAAAGAACTAGACAATTCACTATGAAATATGAAGAAAAGCACTGTGACTTACTTCATTCGTTCAAAATCTGTGCAGGTTGTGTATATTTTGGTTTCTCCAATCAGTACATCGCAGTAAGGCCGGCATCCATTTCTCTGTTTGTTAAAAAAGGGGATTGGGCTGACAGTGATCGACTTAATTGTGAGAGGCTTGAAATGAGGACGGTAGGGTTTGTCCGCTAGTAGGTCACACATATAGCCCAGGTATCTGAAACAGAAGATGGTCCATCTATTTGGGGTCTATACAGGAGGAAAAACCAGCGGCCAACCTTTGGTATGAAGTTTATTCTTTCAAATTATTATTTATTCTGTTAGTTTCTCACTTAACTGGCAAAAGATAATGTAACCAATAATTTAGGAAGGGCTTTGTCTGGTGATACTGCTGTACTTTCTCATGGAATTAAGTGAGTATTTATTAAATGAAGAGGTTGTGGAGGCTTTATATTAATGTAAAGATGGACTATTCCTATTTGATTTAGTAGATGGAATTTATCAGCTAAAAGCTGACTGTTTACACATTTTGGAATTTTAGCATCTTAGAAGTGCTTTTAATCCAGAGAAATAAGGAGATGCAATTTAACAGGAAAAAAAATCAAAACTATCTGAAAAGGGCTGTTCTTTGGGGGGTGGGCATCGCTGCCCTCTGGTTGGAGTAGGAGGCACAGCCTTGATCCTGGAAAGCTGCTGCTAGATTTGAACCACCAAACCCAGGAGGCTGCAGTCCCAAACACAACCACTATGCCACCGGCGCTCAGTCCCAGGACTCTTCTTTGAAAATTATTATTAAATACTTTATTGAGGGCTCTTACATTTCTTAGCACTATCCATACTTCCATCCATTGTGTCAAGCACAATTGTGCATATGTTGCCATCCATCATCATTCTCAAAGCATTTTCTTTCTACTTGAACCCTTGGTATCAGCTCCTCATTTCCCCCTCCCTCCCTGCCCACCCTCCCTCCCCTTGATAAGTTACAGAATATAGATGATTATTTTCATAATTTAAATTTTTATTTTCATATCTTTCATCATCCTCTGTTTCCCCTCACCACTTTTCTGTTATTCACCCTCCTGGGAGGGAGTTATATCTTGGTCCTTATGATTGATTCCACCTTTCTCCCCACCCCCCACCCCCACCTCCCCCTTTTCCTCCTGGT
>PVJH01014012.1:0-58404 GCA_004026705.1 Nesogale talazaci
CCCCCCCCCCCCCCCCCCCCCCCACCGCCACCCCCTATTCCTGACTCCGTAATAATCCTTCTCTCCAAAGATTCCTGGCAGCAGGTGGCAAACCCTCTCAGGAACACATGGGGCAGGGCACACAGCTCAGCCCTGGTAACCACAGCCATTTGGCAGAAAGTCATTTAGCAGTGAACGAGCGAAACTGCCTTTGGGGAAAGCCTGCTCAGGGGTGGGTGGGAGGCGGGAGGGCGTGCCTCACCCCGAGTCCTCCAGCATCACAATAGGGCCACATCAAAGTCTCCAGGGAGACGTCGGCGGCACGTCCCCAACACTAACACAGCCCTGCCACGGTGGGGCCCACAGTCAGTCCATCCCACGACTGGCTTCTCTTGCGGGGCTTCAAGTCCATCCCGCCTCCCCGTTCTCTGGGCCGAAACAATTCCCGGTTCTCCCCTCCCGTTCCAGTCTTTTAACCCCCGCGCCCCCCCCCCCCCCGCCGTCTAACAACAGCTGCCTCCCGTGGTCAGAGGGGCGAGGGTCCCAGCGTCGCGGGCTTGGAGCGCCCCGGAGGGGGCCCCGGCTTGCCGTTGCAGACGTGGCTGCCCACCCGGTCCCTGCGGACACCAGGCCTGCCCGCTTCCCGAACGTTCCCGGCTCCGCCGCACTGCCAAGCTCTGCGGGTGGAAGGGGCCCGCGGTTCGCGACACTTCCCCCCTGGGAGGCCGCCGCCGCCCCTCGCCACGCCGGGGGGCTACAAGCCGGAGCCTCCCCCCGCGGGCGCCGCCTCTGCGTCGGGACAAAGGGGCCCGGATCGCGGGGCCCGAGCGGGCACCGTTCGCCCCGGAGTCCGCATTCCACGGCGGGTGCTGGTTAAGGGAGGGAGGAGGCCCGGGGGCGGCCGCAATTACCTCAGCCGCGTCCCTCAGCGCACCCTCGCCATCTTGGTGGAGACGCCGGCACGGCCGCCCAGAGCCGGCCCTGGCGGCGAGCTCGCCGCGATCGGGGACCGCCGCCCGGCCTCGGACGCGGCTCGCTGCCTTAGGGACAACGGCCTTCGCAGAGGCTCACGGGTCTCGTCCCTGCGGCAACGGCATTCGGGGGTCTCCTGGCCGCCCGAGGCGGTGACTGGAGAAGACTTAAGATGACTACCACGAGGAAGACGCCCTAAGTCCCGCCCCGCCCCCTGCGTCGCGCATGCACGGAAGTGGCCCTTCCCGGGCCCTCATTGGCCGAGCACCACTGCCTGTCAGCGCACGGCCCACCCAACGTCCCAGGGCGCGGCCGTGGGCCCGAGACCCCGCGGGGGGCATCGGGAAATGGCGTCCTCCACCCGCCCCCGCCCCCGCCCGGGGTCGGGAGGGGCTCTACCCTTCTTAAAGGGGCCACAGGGGGCCTGCCACTTTGGTAGGGCCGTCTCGGAAGACTAGGTCACTAATTGGGCGTGGCCGGGCCGTGGCGAGGGGGCTGAAGGGAGCGCCCTCCAAAAACCTTCCTAGGGCCCCGCGGGCCAGGGGCGGCTGGCAGTCGCCGCGCGTCCCCGACCTCGGGACTGGGCGCCTGGTCAAGGGTGACTCAGGGGGTGACCGCGCTTCCAGAGAGGAAGCAGGGGCGCCCAGCCCTGGTGCGAGAGGAGGGTCTTTGCTTCTAGGGCGCTAACATCGCCCCCCTCCAATCAAAAACCAAAAAAGTCACCGAGAGCCCCGCGGGCGGCTCCCCGGGTCAGAGAAACCCAACCCCACCGTTGCCTAGAGACAGGGCGGGAGGGGAGTCGCGGGAGTGCGAGCGAGGAACCCGGCGCCACAGGGCTTCAATGGCTGGCTTTTTTTTTTTTTTTTTATGAGCAGCAGCTGGTGGCTTGGAACTGCTGACCTTTCCGGGTGCAGCTGAAGGCTTTCATCACGGCGTCACTAGGGCTCGCACGTCGTTGCTAGGCGCTGTCAAGTCATTTTTGACTCGCAGCAGCCTCACGTGACAGCCGAATGGCTCCATAGGGGTTTCTAGGCTGTGATCTTTATGGAAGCAGCAGATGGCCAGGCCTTTCTGTGCAGAGTGGGCTGATGGCCACCCTTCCCACCAGCAGCCCCGGCGCTTAACCCTGCCACCGCCAGAGCTGCTCTTGGCTGCACAAAGATCCGGAAACCCCAGAGCGCTAGTCACCCGGCCGGCGGAGGAGGACGGCCCCACAGGGTGTCCAGCGCTCCATTCTGTACACAGGCAGACGGCCACATCGCTCTCTCACAGAGCTCTGGGGGCTTTGGAACTGCCAAAGGCAGCCCTGGCGATTTAACTGTTGTGTCACCACAGCCCTTTCTGCTGCTAGTCACTAAGAAGGGTCAACTTGGGGATGAATACTGGTGATGGTTGAACAACACGATAAAAAAATGTCGTTGAACGGAATATGTGGAAGTTTGCAGAAATGCCAAATATTTTGTTATCTAGCTATACCATATCGTAAGAAAACTATAGCCCCACGTTAAAAACAAAGAGACTGTAAAGAAAAAAAAATCATACCATGATAACAGAAAACGAAGGCTTTGTGTGCTCATTCCTATACTGAAGCATTTCTGAATGGGTGAGTATTCAGATGAAGGAATAAAGATAGGGAATCATAAGTAATGTTTTGATGTACTCAATTATGTACTGTTGACAGTCCTGCCTACTCTCTGTAATAATTATGTTGTGGTAATGATCGCCTGAGATGCATAGTCATTTGCTGCATATTTCTCATTATAAGACATTACAAAATTATTAGCAGAAAGAATAGTCTCAAAATATGTGAAGTTCGTTGTTTTCTTTTTTTCTGTGGGGAGGGGTTACTTGGTGTACCAAATATGATTCCTGGGCCTTTGAAGAGGAGGCATTTCAAAGCTGATCTTTTATGGTGGCACTCATTTAAAATTCTATATTCTGAGGCAACAGATACATTCAAGGGCCCACCTAGTAACATTGCTTAGGTAAAACCTTAAGACTAAAATAACACATCAAATTGCAGTCCCTAGGAAAAATGTGTAGATTATCCATTGAATAGATGATAACAGACTGCTCATGAAAACAGCAGCTATTAAAATGAGGAAGTGTGGCTGTTGGGTTTATTGGAGGCAACAACTTGCATTTATTTCAGCATGATTCACTGGAATATCCTACTACCCCATTCCCTTCACGTCCATTCCACTTCACAGCAGATTTAGAGGCCAGAGTAGAACTGCCCTATGCATGGAGCTCCCAGGGTGTTATCTGTACAGAACCAGATGCCACCTCTTCAGGTAGTAGCCGATGACTTTAACTACCGTGCCACCAGGATGCTGTAATATCCATGTTATTTAGCATGCTGGAAGTTTAATGTGAACAATTCCGTTACAGGTTTATATTTATACACATTGTATTCATCCCTTCCAAACGGACCCTACATATTATGCCTAGAAAATCCTAGTGAGTATTTTGGGACCATAAAATTCAAATCCACATGGGTCTCCACGCCAAATTTCCAAATTCTGGTGAAACGCATACATAATCACAGGATTCCTTGAATGTCTCTAGGAAATAATGGCATATGTTTTTAGAAGACCTCTGAATAGTTATTGACACAACATTTACTTTCTGCATATCCCTTAAGTCCCCTGAGGGCAGAGCTGGGGCTGTAATTCAGTGTTGGTTTCGGTGCCCACTCCTAACAACCCTAGGACCACTGCCCAGTCCTGCGCCAGCCTCCAAGTCAGGGTGACGCTGGAGGCTACCGTGTCAGTCCTGGTGTCAGTCCATCTCATGAAAGGGGCTCGCTCTGTTCCACTTGTGATCTGTCTCTCCGGGTAACATGTCCAAAGTATGAAGCTAAGCCTTGCTATCCATGTTTCTCAGGATCTTTCTGACTACATTTCTTCTAAGAGAGACTGGTTGGTTCTTCTGGCTGACCATCATATATTTAAAATTCAGTTGTGTCAGTTTTCCTTATTTGTTACTGAATCATAATTTTTGGCAGAGGAATGGTCTAGTAAATGGTCCTTGGCTGCTCTGGAGTGCAGAGCAGACCTGTACACCATGGGGTTTCCAAGGCGGTAGCGTTTCAGAAGCCGATTGCTAGACCTGATGTCTTTAAAGGTAGCCCTAGATGAGTTAAAACTTGCAACCTTTTGGCTAGTAATCAGTCACGTAACTGGGCCACCCAGCAATTTCTAGCTTAGGCTAGGAAAAAAAAAAACCTAAACCAAAACCCCACACCTACTACCATCAAACGGATTCTGAAAAACCTGTACATCAACAGCAAAGGTTCCTCTAAAATTGACCAGGTAGGATCTAACATTGTACTCTTTACAGAAGCAGAGTGCTACAGCTTTCCCTCATGGAGAGGCTGAGGGCTCGAATAACCAATCTTCCTGCTAACACATGAGCATGTAACCACCATGGCACAGGGCTCAGCCTACTGAGACGGGGTTGAATTTGCCCTATGACAATGCTGCACAATACAGGGTTTTGGGGGCTGTAAAGCGTGACAGGAGCAGACAGGCTGACTTTTCTCCTGATGAACAGCTGGTGAACTGCTGACCTCGCAGTTCTTCTAAGAAGAACTCATCTCACTCACAGTGCTAGATGAACCTATAAATAAAAAAACACTGGACGTCCCAGAGGGAACTGATAGCCCAGAACAAACCCATGTCCCTTACTCTGCAGGCAGAGCAGAATGGAGAACACAGGCGTCAGGGACAGTGCATGTGAAAGAACTAACATCAGAAATCCGCGAGACACCAGTGTGTGCGTGTGTGTGTTGGGGGGGGGGCATGGATGTCCATCAATCAAGGCTTTGGAACCCAAATCAGGGTGATCCAAAAAAGACAAAATGGAAGAGAGTGAAAGAACATCGGAGCTGCCCAGGATCCGGATGGTGTGTGCTCTGACCTCGTTGGAAGGGCGTTACATGGACTGAATTGCCACCCCGCCCCCCCCGCCCCCCCACATGTTGTCCATCCTAACCCTATAAAACAGTGGATCTGGACTCCCTAAAGAACTGCTCCCTTGGGTTTCTCTATGGATGCAGATGGCACGTCTTTCATGGAGCAGCTGCTGGGTTCAAACTATGGGCCTTTTGAAGAGCAGCCAGGTGCTCGGCCACGGCTCCACCAGGACTCTTAAACCCTGTACCTGTGGTGGGAATCCTATTTGGGAATGGCTTTTCTTGGTTATGTTAGTGAGGTAGAGCAGAGTGGTTACTAGTTGGGCTGCTAACTGCAAGGTCACCAGTTCAAAACCACGGGCTGCTTCCCAGGAGAAAGCTGGGGTTTTCTGTAGAGTCACAGTCTCACAGAATCACAGGCGCAGTTCTATGCGCTGACACTGGCTCGATGGCAGTGAGTTTGGGTTGGTTTCTGAGTCTTCCGTAGGAGCCCTGGAGGTGTAGTGGGTTAAGCGATTAGGCTGCTAACCACAAGGTCAGCAGTTGGGGACCACCACCACCACAGAGGGAGAAAGAGGAAGCTTTCTGTGTCAGTAAGGATTGACGGGCTCAGAAACCCACAGGGACAGTTCTTCTTTGTCCTGCAGGCTCGCTCTGGGTTGGCATCGATCTGACTCAAGAGCTTTGTTTTGGGAGGGGTCTGTAATTGATCCCTCAATGTCTTCTGGAGGTATAAAAACTTCCAGTCCTTCTTCCTCGAATCCCTGGCACCCTCTCAAAACCCTCTCTCTCTACACATCTGCCCATTCTATAAAGAAAATCTCTTCATTTCTAAATGTAGAAATCTGGCTAGGACAAAGCATGTACACTGGTAATATATAAGAGTGCTCAACACATGGAATCCAGGACCGATAATCCCCTCTGGAATAGTAATGGAAGTGGCGACACCAGGAGGATAGGGGGAAGGTGGGGGAACTAATCACAATGATCGACATATAACACACATCCCTATAAGTTGATGAACAACACAAGTTTTGGTGCAGTGAGACAGCAGGTGGTGTGAAATATGAAAATAATAATTATAGTTTATCAAAGGGTCATGAGAACAGGAGGGTAGGGCAGTGAGGGGAAAAAGAGGAGCTGATAGCAACATCTCAAGTAGAAAATGTTTCAAAAGGGAGGATGGCAACACATGAACAAATGTGCTTTACACAAAAGATGGATGGATTGTCGTAAGAGCTGTAAGAGCCCCTGATGAAATGATTAAAATGATGTAGAAAATCCTACAAAGAAGACTCAATGCAAGTACACAAATCTGATCTTTTGATATAAGTCTAGGTAGCTGCATCAAAATACATTCCAGGTTGCACAGGCACAGATACAACATAAAATAATTTTTGAAAAAGAAAAGATGTAACTGAAAAATGAAAGCAGACCCTTACTACCAAATTCTCCCCCTAGCTGTGTAAGTACAAATACAAATAAAAACCCTGTGGGAGACCTTGCCCTTGGCCCGGAGTGTAGAGGAATGATTTCAGGGGCTCTCGGGTCAATTGGCCTAATTAGGGATTTCTCCTCTCCCTCCCAATGCAGTGAGTAATGCCTGAGGTCAGTGTATAAGCAGCCACTCCAGAAGCAACAAAAGCTCACAAGGAAACTCCTGGCCCTGGGGCAGACTCTGAGCAACGGGGTTGAACTTCCCTGTGGGTTCCCGCTGACAGTCACCCCTTACAGCAGTGGGAAGCCTGGGCTCTCTCCCACAGAGTGGGGAACCAACAATTGGCTTCAATTCCCCTAGACCCAGGGGTCTTGCAAACTTTTGCAAACTCACACTAATTTAAAAATTATTCCAGAGCCATAAATACATTTTTATAAACAAATGAAATGACCATTATTGGAATAATATCCTTGAAAAACAATTCCAATTTTACTTCAGAGTCACATGTATGTATCAAAAGAGAGCCGCATTTAGCCAACTCCTGCCCTAGGGCAAGAGGAAGAAAGAAGTCGGCCCAGGAGTTAGATACAGAAATGGACTGGAAGTGTAATTGCCTCTGGGATGGAGACCTGGTTTGTGCCCAGTTGCCATTACTGAGTATTTTGATCAAGGTCCCAACAGTGTGTCTTGGTCAAGAGGAGAAAAACATGACTCAGAACAAACTTCACCTTCTAATAAGGAAATCAGACCTACTGAATAAATAGGAGACTTGAGGGACCCTTGAATCTATTTCCTGGAAATGATGTTTAATTGATGAGTCATCTTTAGATTAATCAATTCAGCTTGTTTTATTAAGAATGCTCACGTTGGACCTGACACTCCTTTAAGCACTAACTGGAGTATTCATTCCCCTCGCAGTCGCCTGGAATCTGGCTGGCAGCAACCAACAGGACCGAGAACTGGCCCATGTGGTTTCCACGGCTGTCAATCTGTATGGGATTGGCCCCCCTTAGATTCCCCCAACTGCTGCAGCTGACCTACTTGAATGCACAACAGTAACGCTCAAATGCAGATGAAAACAATGAGACAGTCTAAGCTAACGGTAGTGAGGCAATATGGGAGGAGATGGTGAGGCTGGCGACAATGTGAAATACGTAACCACTGTCAATGAACTGTTCGTGGAAAAATCTCTTGAGTGGGTCATATTTTCTTGAATACATTTTCACAAACACATAAAGTCAATATTTTAGAAAAGCATTCCTAAACAAGAACATTTATTTCCTTCTTCCAGAAAAGTCCTGATTACTCACTACTGGACATTGAAACAGAGGGACACTTCTATACTGACAGGAACAAATCTACCACAAAGGTCACCACATTTCTGAGTCAACATCTTCCATGCATGGTATTTCATTTTCCATTAATTGGGAGATGAAATGCTTGGAAACAGTATGGAGACATGAAATATTAAAATGGATTTATATAGAGTTACAAACAGGCACATAAGCATGATGAACTGTGTGTGTGTGTGTGCGTATCCTTAAATCTCAAAGGGAAAATGCATTAGTATAACTATAGTAAAATTTTGCAAAAACATCACAGCTAAGAAATGTGAGGAAATCCTGAACCAATACTAAAAATAAAACACAAAAATACTGTTTAAGTAATAAGATCCACTTAACGTAAGAAGAGGAAAATTACAGTCCTAGTTGGAAAAATAAGCACATCAAAACCCAAACCCAAACCCCTTTACCGCTGAGTGAGTCACAGCAACCCCTCGTGCCAGAGGAGAGCTGCCCATAGAATGTTCACGGCCCTAACCTTGACGTCGGCAGGTTGCCACATGGTTTTCCTAGGGAACGTGAACTGCCCACCTTTCAATTAGCAACCGCGTGCTAGCCACTGTGCTACGAGGGGCCTTTAAAGAATGCAAACAGGAGGTACAGAGTTCGTTTTGTGCTAGTTTGCATTTTTCACTCTCATGAAACTTCTTTCAAGAAGTTTTAACTTTCAGGACTATAAATAGTGCCCCAAATTGTTTTGTGCTCTTTGCTTTCACCTTGCTTGGGCAAACTTCTGAAAATAAATGCCACTATCTTTTTAACTAAGCTCAGTCACTTCCGTGTGCACCGTGAGGCCACTGGGTGGGGCAAACAGTTTACATTCAATTACTCGTGGAATCTTCCACGGTTCAAAACCACCCAGTGAAGGCAGGCTTGGCAATCTGCTTCCACGAAGACCATGGGCAACAAAACCTTATGGAGCTCCATGCTGTACTCACGAATCATAACCTACTTGACAGCTATAGATTTGGTGTAAGTCTTATTTTATGTAAATTACATCATGAGACTACAGTGAGACTATTGGTCTCTCTCATTCAAAGAAGAGAGGAGTGTTCAGTGGATTAAGGGACCATGTGGCCTACGCCTCACAGCCCGAAGAGCACAGAAACTACAGAGTGCCGACTACTGCTCATCATCCTGAAAGCCAGCACATGGGAAGGTCCTAGACAGAGTGGGAGAAGGATGTGGAACACACGGCAAACTCGGTTAAGGAGGAGCACTATATACTGCTCAAGGGAACAGCAGACTAAGAACCAGTGGGCATTATAAATATATACATGCTCAGAGAGACATTCTGTAAACCAAATGCTCCAGAAGATGAAAAAAGAAATCACAGTCCCAACAATTATAGCAGGTGACTTTCACACAATGCTCTCTGTTCCGAAACCACTGCCACCGAGTCAATGTCAACCCACGATGACCCAGTACATGTCTTAAGGTTGTGTGTTAGGGTCTAGAACGGCTCTATGATGGTGAATGTGTCATTTAAACTTGAGAAGACCATGTAATCTGTTGGATCTATAAATGTCAGTAAAGTCAACTGGATTGATAGTGATGCTCAGGTCAACTATTAATTTTCTGGCTGCTTAAAATACAAGGTTAAGATTTGTCTTTGCCTCCTAACGTCACCATTTTTGCCTCATGTACTTTGATATTCACTTGCTGTATGTCTTGGTGGCATGTGTTACCTGCTGCCCTGCCACCTGCAAGGTCAGTGATTGAACCTACCAATGCCTCCGGGGAGAAAGTTGAAACTTTCTGTGTCCGTAAAGACTTACAGCCTTGAAAATCCACAGGGCATGACTCTTTCCTGTAGGGTTTGGAAGAAGCAGAATTGACTCAACTTGGTGACAGCGAGCATGGTTTTTGGTATTGCTAGATAGACACAGATCACATTTTTATGTCTTCTTGGAGAATAGACCCTTTTCTCATTACGTGAAGTCACCCTGGGTGGCACAAATGATAAAGTGTTGGACGACTAGTCAAAGGTTTGAGGTTCAAACCCTCCTTAAGGTACCTTATAAAGATAAAAAGAATGTTGGGAGAATCCCAAATATATGAAAATTGGACAACACAATTCTAAACAGCTCTAGGGTCAAAGAAATATCTAGAAAAATTATAAAATATACTGGATCAAATGAAAATACCACTTACGAAATTTGTGGGACGCAGCAAAAGTACCCCTTCTAGAGGGACAGTTCTAGCATGAAACGCCCACATTACATTCACCTCAGAAGGTCCCATGGGGAAACCAGAGAAAGAATGACACGTTAAGCACAGAAGGGAGGCTGGCAGAAAATCATGAAAGGGCGGGAAGACAGTAGAAGGTTTGCAAGAGTTAAAGGTAATAGAGGCAAGAATTTCTATACACACAATCCTGCAACAGTCGGGATCTATGAGTAGGTGCTGAGATGGAAAGTGAGTATACACATATGTGTGTGTGTACATGTATGCTTGACAGATATATATGTATATATATAAATACATATACACACATATATATTTACTTTAGCTGCACACTTATCAATGAATGTGGTGAAACAAAAAGTAGGGGTCAGTTAATTTTCTCTCTTGTATAGAAGTACATAGACATGCCAAGAAATGCACAACCACTGCCAAAACTGTCGTGTTTTTTCTTTATGGCGGCAGCCTGCTTTCTCATGATGCAGAAGCATTTCAGGGCAACAGATTAGTAATAAGGTCATCTCCACAGCACACCCCCATGGGCTTCCCACCCCACTCCCCATCTGCTGTGCACTGCCTAGCAGAACTGCTCTGCAAGGTTTTCTGGTGGCTCTCTTGGGGAAGCGTTTGGGCTGCCAAATCCAAGTTTGAAGGTTCAAGCCCACCAGGCTTTCTGCAGGCGAATCAACTTGACGTGGCAGTTCTTTGTTTTCGAAGAGGCTGTCTGCTCCTGTCAAGAACTGCAGCCTCAGAAACCGCTTATGAATCAGCATCTACAGAGTAGCAACAGGCTTGGAATCTTTAGGGAGTCGACCACCAGGCCTTTCTTCCGCAGCCACACTGGGGGGTTGAACCGCTAACCTTTGGATTTGCAATGACACAGCCGCACCACACAACCCCGATATCATCCTATTTCCTCTGTTCTCCCGCTGCCAAGCTCTCCCTACAAACTCGGGCTGGTCTGTGGCTTTCACTTAGGAATGCCATCCCATACACACTAGGCCCAGCAGCAAGGGACGCCGGGAATGTCATACATCTGGGCCGCGACAGAGGCCCTGGGAAAAAACGGCTGAAACCGGTTGGCCTCAGGCAGTTTCTAGGCGCCCATTTCCCACACTGCCCCGGCGCTCCCGCTTCCAAGCGGAGTGTTTACCATTTACGCCAGGATCTCTGACCGCTACCTCCTCGGAAGAAGACGAGGAGAAAGAAGGCCTTCGCCGCCGCCGCCGCCGCCGCCGCCAGACAAGCGATTCCACGAGCGTCCGCACAGAGCGAACTACAGATCCCAGAGAGCCCGCGAGGCAGGCGATTCCATGTGCGCCTGCGCAGAACTACAGCTCCCAGAATGCCCCGCGAGGTACGCCTGCGCAGGACAAGTCCCAGAATACGAATGGAAGTGTTTCATCAAACGAATGAAGTGCTGGCAGCATCCTCTGTGCCAGGAAATGAGGAAGACAGCTACTTTGACCAACTGACTGTAAGAGATCCACATCCGTATTCATTCTGAAGAAAGGTGACCTAACAGAATGCTTAAGTGACAGAACGATATCAATCATATCACATACAAGTACAATTTTGGTGAAGATCATCCAAACAATGGGGGCAGCAGTACATTTTTAGGGAGCTGCCAGAGGATCAGGCAGCATTGAGAAGAGGACATGGAACAAGGGCTATCATTTCTGGTGTCAGATGACTCTTGGCTGAAAGCAGGAAATAGCAGAAAGATGTTTACTTGTGCTTTATTGACTCTGCCAAAGCAATTGACTATGAATCATAACAAACCATGGATAACCTTGAGAAGAATGGGAATTCCAGTGTTGTGTTCATAAAGAGCGTGTATCTGGGTGAAGAGGCAGTTGTGTGAACAGCAAGGGAATACTACATGTTGAAAATCAGGAAAGGTGTGGGACAGGGTTGTATCCTCTCACCATACTTACTGAATCTCTATGCTGAGCAAAGAAACCAAGAAGCTGGATTATATGAAGAAGAATGTGGCATACGGAGTGGAGGAAAGCTTGTCAACACCTACAACATGCAGAGGGCACAACTTTACTTGTGAAAGTAAGGGGCCCTTGAAGCATTTGCTGATGAAGAACATAGATGCAGTCTTCAGTATGAATTATGACTCAATGTAAATAAAACCAAAGTCTTCACAACTGGTCCAACAGGTTACATCACCCAAAGTGAACAGTCTTCAGCAGAGCTTCCAGACAATGAACTTGGAAGAAGAATCCACTGAAAACCTAATACATTCTTGAAACATTGTGAAATAGTCTAACAAAGGAAGCAGAACATTGTCGGAGATACTGCCAGAGGATGGGGCCCGAGGGCACTCAAAATGTGACTGAAGAGGAGCTAACTCCTTGAAGGGGGAGTTGACCATGGTGACACGAGTCAGGTGAATCCCATGTGAGTGGAACCTTCTGGATCTTCATTTGCGGCATGACGTGGGGTAAAGAGAAACAGCTGCCTGTCTTTTGATGATCCAGATGAACTTAGGAAAACTGGAAGTGGTCTAAAATCAAATGGTACAATGAAGAGCAATAGTCTTTGTTTTAGTGAGCTGAAACAGACTGATAATGGCCATTTTGAATCAGAAAATTGTATGATTTACTATGTGTGGAGTAACACACTCAAGAGGAATGTCATGGCATTCGTTGTCAGAAAAGATCTTGCTAATCAATCATGGGATTATATCTATCCACCTTTAAGGAACTACAAACAGTAAAACTGTTATTCAGATTTATGCACCAGCTAGTAATGGTTTGATCACAAAAGCTAGTGATGAAGAAATTGAAGAATTTTACCATGGACTTCAATCAGAAATTGATCAAACATTCAATCAAGATGCATCGATAGTTATTGGTGATTGGAATGCAAAAGTTGGCAACAAAGAGGAACAGTATTTGGAAAATGAGTAAGTGATATAAATGAAGCTGAAGACCACATGATAGAATTTTGCAAAGCCAACAACTTGTTCATAGCAAATACCATTTTTCAACTACACAAAAAGTGACACACAAATACACATAGACTTCTCCATATAGAATAGACAAACATCAAACTGACCACATCTGTGGGAAGATATCATGGAGAAGCTCAATATCAACAGCTAAAACCAGATCAGGGTGTGACGGCTCTTATGTCAGTTCAGGATAAAATGGAAGAAAATGAAAAAAAACCCAAGAGAGGCAAAAAACCACCTGGAGCATATCCTATTTGAATTTTGAGAACATCCCAGGTACAGGTTTGGCTCATTGAGCACTAACGTGATGATTTGCAGGCGGACATCAGACCGTATTTCACGAGAAAGCAAAAGTGTTTGGGCCAGGTCCAGGGCCAGGCACCCTCTGTTCCAGCCTCTCAAGAAGATGGATGGTCTGCTAAGCTTCATAGTACCTGAACTTCAAAGCACCTGCCTTCAGCGTTTCCCAGAACTTACCTCACCTACAGAACATACCTCCCTAGTATTGTTTCCCAGGGGCAAGATGACCCCCACCCGGGCAGAAGTCTTTTTTTCTCTCTCTACCACAGTTTCCTGGCAACCACAGCACTGGGAACTTCTCTTCCCCTTTACAATCCACCTGTGAGAATAGCCAGCCCCCCACAACTAATCACAATTAGGCACAATTGTATGGTTAAGATATATAAAGATTATAGTACAGTCAGAGAGAAATTGGAGAGATGGTAGAGAGTAAAATGAAGTCAGACACATTTCATGGTAGCAGCCTTACCTCAGCTCTTCTTGGTGGTCCACGTGGAGGTGGGGGGTGAGTGGGCAGGAGAGGGAGCATGCGGTTTTATTTCTGACCAAAGTTTATATATCTCTGGGGGCATGCAAGCCTTCTGATTACAGGTACCAATCTATATTATAGGAAGGGGTTATAACATAGGCAATACAAGCAGTAGGAGGGGGATGACTTAGGGGTGTACACGTAATAGTAAAGGAAGAGAATAGGGGTACATATGTGGCAAGATGGGCAGAACCTAGACTCAATAGAGTAACAACTGTAGTCAAGCTTGAGTGGTCCCAACCTTGTCTTTGGGCTCTCCTTCAAGAGAACAATATCAGAAGGGAGTGGGCCCTACTTGGGGTGAATCAGACTATACGGTCTGATTGCTCTAGTTACCCTTAAGGAGAATAACCTCTGACCTACTCCCAGTGACCTCCTAGTGTACTCATTGACCATGTGTCGCAAACAGCGTCTTGAATTTGGCATATGTTTGGGGGAAATCTTTCTGTATCCCACACTCTGCTAGAGAAGCCAGTCTAAGACAGCCTTTTTTCTGGAGAAGAGCTGATAGGAGATATAGTCAATGCTAGGATTCAGTTGGTTCGTACCAGTTTGACAGAACTGATACTTGATTTTTGTGTAGAGTTCGGCGAACCAGTCATACTGGCACTTTAAATCAGGGTTCTTTCTAAAGGGGGTGGTAGGATAGCTGCCCAAGGAGAGCACCACAAATTTACCTTTCTTAACATCCATCACCTTTCCTATAACATAATGTAGTTTTGCATCCCTCTTTTATTCTTATTTCCGTATAAACTTTATAAAATAATATACTACTTTACTGTATATTGTTTTTTACACAAACCGGCCATTTGACAGTGAACTGATTAAACTATTTGCATCCTACCACTGGGTACTGGTCTTGGAATGCAGGCAAACTGTCCTTTCCGATACAATAAAACCATGGAGTGCCATTTTGCTGATGGAAAGCCTGCTCTAGAGTGAGTCATATTCCACAGACTCCCTCACCGGCTCCTTCAATGTTGGACTCTCTGTTGTGCCCACACAAGGCTGCCTGGTAGGCTTGAGCCCTCCTGGAAGCAGCAGAAGGGTGTCCCAGGGAATGGCCAATCTTGGAATAACCCACTCTAGGCCTGTAGAGGGCCTGCCAAGAAGACATAAAGATGATAAAGTAGAATTATAATCCTTTTTAGTGCAGAGGCTTGGGCATGGACCGAGCCAGGCCATGCAGCCCTCGCAGGGCCCTTTAGGAATTCAAACATCTTTGCAAGGTGCCAGGAAGATAGTATCAGGCTTTTTCTTCCCTTGGGTTCTCTATAATAATTACTGAGAATTGCGTCCCTATGTGCAGTTGCCCCATTTACTCATCAGCGGAGTGCGAATGCTTCCTCTGAAATCTAATTCACCCTTCTCTGATCTTTCCAGAAAATTCCCCTCTTGCTCCTGTGGAGTGTCGCTTGGTTTTGCCTGACCTTATCTCAACGCTGTATGGAACCACGTGGATGGCATTTACTTCCATTTCCCCCTCCCCGTTGAGGTGAGGGCCCCTCTTTGGAGATAATTTGTAAGATGTGCATGTAAGGGATGTGATGTCTGGTTCATGGACAGTAGGCAGGCAGGTTTTCTACTTCTTTTTTTGGGGGAGGCATCACTGCCCTCTGGTGGTCGTGGGAGCTACCCAGTGCTGCTCCTGAGAGCCGTTGCTGGATTTGAACCGCCAAGCCCGCAGGCTGCAGTCCCGCACGCAACCACTTACGCCACCGGGCCTCAGCCTACTTCTTTGTATAGGAATTGGTCTGAACAATTTATTTGGTGGCTTTCCCTTATAGCAGTGGGTCCATATATTATTTATCCTTTTGTGATTGACTAATTTCAGTAAGCATAATGGTCTCCTGGTCCTTCCATGTCATGAGGTGTCTCATGCTTTCATCACTGTATTTTAGAGATGTGTGGTATTCCACTGTGGGCATATATCAATGTTCCTTTATCCATTCCTCCACTGTTTCGCGTTTGGGCTGGTTCCAGTTTATTGCTATAGTGAACTGTGCTGCAATAAACGTGGGCGAGCATGCATCCTTTTGTGTTTTGTCTCATTTCTTTGAGGTAAACGATGGGGTCTTCTATTACTGATTTTTTTTCTATGAAGCAGTTTTATTTTTATTTGCATTTAACAGGATTATATACATTTATATGTCTAATAAGCTCTGCACAGTGAAAACAAACAAAGAACAACAACAAAAAAAGATCTGCATGGTGGGCTGAACCCCGGTGGTGTAGTGGTTGAGTGCAGGACTTCGGCCCTCTGACTTGGTGGTTCAAATCCAGCAGCAGCTCTCTAGGAGCAAGGCTGGGCCTCCCACTTCCACCAGGGGGCAGTGATGCCAAAAAAAAGATCTGCACGATTACATTAAAAATACAGTATGATGGCATTCAACATGAGGTACTTCATATTTTCCTTCATAGATAATGTTATAAGCGACTAAATTCAAGCTCCTTGATGCACAAGTGACTAGTGCCCTAAAATTAGCTGAGTTTATTTAAACACCTTAAAAAACAAAAAGCTCAGTGCACTAATTATATAAGTAGACCATTTACTTAAATACTATTGTATGTTCAAAAATGTTACATTACATTACATTACACTAATGTAGTTTCCTCTTACCCCCAGTATTAACAATGACAAAGAAGACCAGATACATCGAGAAAAGAATCTACTGCATACCCTCCTTTGTAAAGTTGCGCTCATAGACCAGAGTGGCCTGCTTTGTCAGAGCAAAACTTTGTAGAATTAAAAACTAGAAAATCAGAGTTAGCCAAAGAAAACGAAGCAAGCAGACCAGACTTCATTCCATTTTGTTATAATATAAAATTTCTTATTTAAAAACAATCTTCAAATTTAATCTACAGCTGTCTGCACCAGTCAGGTGTTGGCGGTGCCTTCGTCTTTCATTTCGAACTGATGGTAACCAGCACAGTATTAAGCTCCTGACCAGAGTCAGGACTAGAGTACCTGGATCTCATCCTGGGTTTCACCCAGCACTTCCCACACCACGTGGAGGTCAGCTGGTCAGCAGGAGAACTGACTGCAGGGTTACAGCAATGAGCAATCTTCACACATACCGCAAGAATATTGTATGATGAAATTAGTGCCCAATACAGCATCCTCTTCTCTGGCTTCAAAATAAGTGCCTTCTAGTCAGGACGCATCGACATGGTAACTCTATTATTGAACCTTTTCAGGAAATGAGGACAGGCTTCAGATTTCGGATGGAAGGGTTGCAATCAGAGAAGGAAGAATCCAAGAAGGGAAGAGACATTGTATGTATGTTTATGGAGAAAGTTTTCCTTCTGATTTTCCACTTTAAATGTATCTGTAGTGTTTTACTATGAAGATATATCTTACTCCTATAATCATATCAACATCTTCCCCAAACCACGAACATTTGTAAACCAGCTACTTCATATCTTTATCTTGCGCCATTTGGAGTATTCGATTTCTATACCGCCCATTTCTACCAACCCACTACTCTGAGGAGACATGCATGTGAAGAATCTTCATTTCCACTGGAACCTTGTGAATTTGCATCCATGAGCAAAGTCAAATCAAGTTAAACCTTCCATCAAAGTCAGCAAGCAATATGTATCGATTTACAGGCTCAAAGTTCTTCATCTGATTGAGTTCTGGACAACTCAGCATGGATTGCCTTACTTAAGTCTTCCCAGGGTGCCCACTGACCATCTTTCCTCTAACCATGGACTCCTCTACAAACTCAACAACTTTAGCCCACTCAGGCTTTATCATGTCATAGTCTACACAACTCTTGAAAGTGAAGACCAGCCCATTGGTCCTTGTCTCTCCTCTATCCCTGTGAACCAGGTCCACAGATGTCAGTGGCCGGATTCCACTTGTCTTTCTAATTGCGGCATTTCTCCCATTTCCACTCAACAGATGTATCCAGGTGGTCATCACTAGTGAGAAGTTCAGGGTACCCACAATCTTCCTTGAACTTTCAGTTCTAGAGAGTAGAGTTTCTTCATGGTTCCAGATTTTTACAACTCCAGGAGCAAACCAATTGCTAAATAAATAAAGCCCATGTAGCTTTATTCATTTACTTCAGTCTGCCCACAGTTTTAGGGCAAGTTCTTTTCAAATGCAAATATCCTGAGCACCCAAGGCACTAGTGGGGCTGGCCTTGTCTAACCACTCTTTGCAGACATTTCCTATTAACCCATTAAACATCCAATTTGCTGTTTGAAGGCAGTGGGTTTACAAACCCTCTCTAGTCATACTTTCCAGAAATCACTATGTTACAGATTCTGTGCCTTTCAACTCCCATTAACAATTACAATCTCAGGAACCCAAAGGGGGGCTGTCTCTATAAATCAGTGTTGACTCAATGACAGTGAACTTGTTTTGAGTATCACATATTATATCAATATCAGTAGGTAGAACAAATCATTGTAATCCTAGTACATCCAGATTCTAAACACAATTCTTAAAAATTTCAATTTCACTCCTTTCATATAGAAAGATTTCATATACAATATGGCCTTTGGGCTCTGGCGGCATCAAGTGAGGACCAGGGTTCCTGTGAGCCATTTTCACTGTAAGCTGTATGACTTTTGCCTCAGAGCTGCAATTTAACACTCACTATATTCATTTTTACCATCTTAGGTGGGAATAACCAAAAACAGTTTCTAGGGATGAAAAGTTTCACTTCCCATGCCCTTTCCACATAAAACCAAGTAAATTCCGTGACCATATCTGACTGCCAGCTTTTCAAAGAAGAAAAACTTCCAATAGGCAGAGCCCAGACAAGCTTCCACTCTTCATCTTCATGATTTGTTTCTCTAGTACCCCACTCTCAAGGTTCCACAATGTGTGAGACTGGGTGACTCGAAAAGTAAATGCAATGACATTCATATATGTGTGAGAAAGAGATTTTACTTTCTTACACATTATATATCATGAAAGTGTCCTGGCCCACTTCAACTCAAGACCATACATCTGATACCAGTCTATAAGTACCTCTTCAGACTCACGTGGCAAATGCAGTGATAGAGAATACTGAAAGATCACAGGCTGGTGGCTGCAGAGTCCTGTGGATCCAAGGTTGGTAGAGAAAAAGCAGGGCTCTGGCAACTCTCATAGTAACAGAGAGGGTGAAATGGTGTGTGTGTGTGTGTGTGTGTGTGTGTGTGTGTTTCTAGGACCCTCCTCATGAGAAGGCTACACCTACAAAGGGGTACAATGATGTTGGGTCCTGATTGACAGGTCGAATACCACCCCTCCCCTTTTATATATCCTCAAGCTGACATAAAAGTAAAAGCACGTAACTATCACAGAAAAGCCCTCTTTTCAGAGGGTATGTCATTAAAAGATGTCAGTTTCTAACTCACAATTCTCAGCAGGGACCCCAACACAGGAGAGTATGGTGACCTTCTTCCAGACTTGCAAAGATCCTCCCCCTCAAACATGATGACAAGGTCAGTTAGGGGCAACTGGGTACCAGGAAGACGCTCTGTGTGGACCCTTTGGTAATGCAGCTTTACTGATAGTCTCACAATTTTTATAGGAGGAGAGGACAATGAAGACAACAGCAACATTTCTTTCCATCTTCAAGTAAATGACAGCGGTACTAAGTCAGACCATGAATCGCCTTCCCGACAGATTATCCAGAAACAGAAATGTGCCCACTGGGACAACCCAGAAACCCCAAAAGAACGAGGCTATGTGTCTCCAGATGCCAGGAAGGGTCCTTGGGGTACCATCTCATTAAGATGACCTTATGGAGGCGGACTCCAGGATTTGTCTCCAGGCCACTGCAGTCACCCTAAGATGGTTTTGGTCTCCGCTGTGCTTGCACTCTTGATATGGCTACTCCTGACCTACTCCCTCCCACCAGTCCTGAGCCTTCCCCAGACTCTCAATCACTCCTGAGGCTGTCACATTCACTCCTGTGCCCATTCATGCCCAAGAGATCCACGAGGGAGAATCACCAGGTGGGGATGCTCAAAACGATTTTGTAAGCTGAACAAGCTCACAGGTGCGAGGACTGCTAGCAAGATCTCTTGGTATCTCAGTTGGAAATCTGTCAGAGGAAGCACAGGAGTGAGAGGTCCTTCGTTTGTACTAACTACCACAGAGGCACCTTCCAGGCATCACATCTGCACGTGCAGCAGATGATTCACAACTAGAGAGACCCTTCTTGATCAACACCGGTGACAAATGCCTCAGCCACAGAACCAACTTGCAGGGGCACGGGAGAATCCACACAAGAGAGAAGCCATATGTGAATTCCCTTTGCAGGAAAAGCTTCTGCCAGCCACGCATGTGTCATCACCACATAAGGAACCCAAACAACAGAAGCTCCCTAGTAAACTGTCATGATGTTCTGTTAATAGATGTTCATGGTGTTATCTACTTGGCATTATTGACCTCAACTGAGAATTGGAAGAAACCACTAAAAAAATCCATTAATAATCAGAACACAGAACTTGCAAAGTCTCAATAGAGGAAAATTAGAAGTCATCAAAAATGAATGAAATGCGCTGGGGAGCGGGGGGAGGTTTGAGCCCCGGTGGCGTAGTGGTTGTGCACGGGATTGCGGCCCACTGGGATAGAGGTTCAATTCCAGCAGCGGCTCCATAGGAGCGAAGGCTGGGCCTCCTATTCCCACCACCAGAGGGCAGTGATGCCCAAAAAACAAAAACAAAACAAAAAATGAATGGAATGCATAAAGATCCATATCCTAGTTAACCTAGCAAAATCAAATGGGCTGGAAATGGACAATCTGAATCAGACAATAATAAGATGTAGGATGCTGGGAATGACAAACAAAGAGAATGCTACCACACCTGCTGAGGATATCTGAAGATCTGTTCTGAAATACAGTGCTGTCGGAGGTGGTATAGTATACATATGCCTACCTACAAGGAAGACCAGACAAGTGCTGGCGTGACACCAAGAACAACATTAGCAATTTCAGGCCACATTAGCAATTTTGACACCCAGATAAAACAAATGAATTACACAAAATTTCTACATGGAGGTTTATTTCAGTAACGTGTGTGTGGCTCACTCTTAGAGAGTCTACTAAAATTTATCAGTGGCAACAGATTGTTAAAGGGACATATGTAAATGCAGTAATGTGTATGTGTGTGTGTGTGGGGGGGGAGGGAACTAATGATTATAAGACCATGACAAATTGGAAAAAAAACCCCAAAATTTCTGTACAAATATTCTCAACCAACATCATGTAGTGATATAACTTGTAAAGTACTTCTTTGGAAGGCAGGCATGACATAAGGAGAACCCTTAGGGGTAAAATGGCTTGCCGTACATTGGATATCGACAACACAGTGAATCATTTGATGTAGATCTTCCACCGATGGCTTTTTCTGCTCCCACTAAACAACCTTTGTCTTCTTCCTGTGTCTGGGTGAGAAGGTGGCAAAGAGCTAACTGTAATATATGATCCAGCCTTCAGTTACTGTGAACAGGGTCAGCTGTGATTTCCATCACGCTCTTGTGCCATTGAGTCATTTCCAACCCACAGGGACCTTGTGCGCAGCAGAGCACCGCACCGGCCTGTGCCGGTCTCACAATGGTTTCTGTGCTTGAGCTCATGGTTGCAGTTGGAATGTCCGTCCATCTTCCTCTTCCTCACCCTCGAGACCCTTCTTTTTCCTTACCAGCCGGTGCCTGCGTGAAGTCAATAAAACACAAGCCAACATCTTTCTGGTACTCTCTGCTTTGATTCAAGATCCATCTGACATTCGCAATGATATGTATATCCCTGTTCCACATCCTCTTGGACCTCTGGCACCTCTCTGTCAATGCAGTATTGCAACTGCTGTTGGATGATCTTCAGCAAGATTTGACAGGCACGTGATGTTGGTGACATTATTCAAAAGTTTGAGCATTCTTTGGGTCACCTTTCTTTGGGATGGATACAAATATGGATGTCTAACAGTCAGTTGACTAAGTAACTGTCTTCCAAATTTTCTTGCCAATTTTCATTGTGGTGACTATAAACAACCATCTCAGAAGCAGGAAGAGATTTTGCTACCAGGGAGCACATTGATCCCTGAACATTGACCCTCCTTGATGCAGGATCCAGCTTTCACACCAGAGTAGTAGCAAAACCAGAAGACAGAGGATGAGACAAAGCAGTGGCCTTCCCACTGAACACAAGAAACAAAAATGGGGCTTGGGGGCTGGAAACAGACACTTAATTAGAGGAGCTAGAACTGAATCTCTTAATGTTTAGCCTTCTGGTGGAGTGGCATGCCTCCAGGGCACTTAAAGGCAGTCCTAAAAGAACTTGGGAACACTGCAGAATTGGGTAGTGGCCATTCTAAGAAGCTAAGGGCTTCAGAGAGGTCTTTCTGCAGGCAGAGTAGAAACTAGCTGGATTGAACAACTGCATCCTGAATATTCTGCATCTCAATTTAACCTCTTAACTTTCCTAATAAACCCCATAATCATGAGTGTCTGTGAGTTCTGCTGGACACTGCCAGGAGTTATAGAGCCCATCTGAGATGTAGAGAACTGTGGGAGAGATAGCTGGGGTCAGAGTTGTTAAGGAGGCTTAACAAGTGGGGCTATTTAACAGTCTAGGATGTTTAACCTCAGATTCTAGAAATAGGCCTCAGTCAGTTGGTGCTGCCAATGCTGATTTTCACTGACTCTTAGGAAGTTAGGAGACGTCAGATGGCAGTCTCATGTTATTTCCTTTTTTACAAATTCAGAAAAAAATTTAAGGTAGGGGACTGGACAGGGAGTATACCATGTTAAAAAGAAATTTAAGAAATAAAATAGGGGCTGAGCCCTGGTGGCGCAGTGGTTATGTGCAGGACTGTGGCCCACTGACTTGGTGGTTCAAATCCAGCAGCAGCTCTCCAGGAGCAAAGCTGGGCCTCCCACTCCCACCAGTGGCAGTGATGCCCCCCCAAAGTAAATAAAATAAAGCTGTTACCATATCTGATAAGGTGACTGCAACCCTAGAATTATCTGTTGCACCTTGTCTTATCCATATATTAATGAATAAAAAGAATAATGAGGTTTTTAGTTGTGGGGTTTTTTTTGATCATTTTATTGGGGGCTAGTCAACTCATCACAATTCACCATTCATTGTCTCAAGCACATTTGTACATATGTTGCCATCATCATTTTCAAAGCATTTTCTTTCTACTTGAGCTCTTGGTATCAGCTCCTCATTTCCCCCCTCCCTCCTTCTCTCTCCCTTATATACCCTTGATAACTTATAAATTATTATTATTTTTTCATGTCTTGCACTGTCCAGTGTCTCCCCTACACCCTGTTTGTTGTCCATCCCTCTGGTTGTCTTTTGGGTGTGTTTTTCTGTATAGGAAATCCAGGCAAAAGTAAGTCTATAGCATCACCAAGTTACTGTTTTCTTGGGGATTTTGCATAGTGGTGGTGGTGGGGGAGGTTTGCAGGGAAATGGGGAGCTGACTATAATGAGTATAAGAAAGAAGAAAATATTCTAAAATTGTGGTGATGATTGTACAGCTCTTTTAAATATAATTGAATGACTAAATTGCATGATATGTGAATCATCTGCCCATATAACTCTTTTAAAAAATGGCAGAACAATGAGCAATGGGCAAATATCAGTCATCATATATATAAATCAATGCATTTCCACTCAACATAGCGAACATAGCTAAGCCACAGGACACAGTGAAATGCACCCACAGATACTCTCAGCACATACTGAGCATTCCAGTGATTAGCCGTCTTGGAATCACACCAACACATGGTGAACACGTTTGGGTCAGGGGAGATCTTTGCTTCAGAGCGTCTCCCAGACTGTGATCGTTCAGAAGCTGGGAGCTAGGTCTTCCTCTCCAGGGTTACTCGGGGCGAGGAGGATTTGAACGGCCAGTTTTTTTTTTGTTCAGTACTTACTTAACCATTTGCATCATGCAGAGACTGAATGAGTTTCATGACATTGAAAATGATCAGCATTCTTCTTAGGATAGAAGGGACAACACTCACACCCTGACCTCCAGTTCCCACAAAAAAGAAAACCTAATGTCCCCACAAGTTTCTAGGACTGTCTCACATGCACTCCCTTTTTCATGGACTGTTCTTCTCATCCCACAGCAGCTAAGTCACCTCCCAATTTAATCTCTTAGATGAAAAGTGATCCACTCAAAGACCTATCCATCCCCTCTGCATTATTTCCTAGAAAACTATTTTCTTTTTGACTGGACTCTGACCTGCTCTACTACATACTCACACATAAGTAAGATGCAGTTCTATAAGCATTTACGGAATTATTTCCTGAGGTTTCACCTGCTATGTCTATTATTAAAATAAATCAGACCCATTGTCACAGAGTTCATTCTGACTTACAGGATGTGGTGTACAGAAAGGGTTCTCCCAAGTTGTCTCCCCCAGATATATGCCAAACCTAAGATGCTGCTTGTTACACATGATGAATGACTACACTTGAAGGTCAGCTACAGCAGGTCAGAGGTTGTTCCCCCCTGGGGTTGTCACCCATCTAGCGCAATCAGACTGTCTGGCTTGTCCTACCCTAAGTGGGCCCACTCCCTTCTGATAAGGATAGCAGATTGTTCCCCTGAAGCAGATTGCCCAGAAAGGTCAAGTCCACTCAAGGACGACCAAACTTAGGCTCCCATTTTGAGTCTAAGGTCACCCATTTTGTCACATGTGCACCCCTAGTCCCTCCCCTTCCTATCATACTTATGCCTCTTGTACATCTCCTTTCTGTGATGTGTATGCCTATCGTGCAGTCCCTTCTTGTGACATGTGTCATTACCTGTAATCATGTCCCTAAGTATAGATAGGCCTTGGGCAGAAATAAAGAGTCTCCTGCCCTCTCTGCCTGTGCTGTGCGCTGACCTGGCTGGTGAGATCATGGCTGGCCAAGGTGTGAGAATGTACCATGAAATGTGTCTTACTCTCTCTCCTATCTCTATTATTCTCTGTAACTTTATTAAAACCTTCATATATTTTAACCAGACAATTACACTTTCCAAACCTGTGATTAGTTGTGGGGGACTGTTTTTCCCCCACAATAGGACCGCATCACAGAGGGACCCCAAGGTACACACCTCTATGTAGATAGCTACATTCTCCTCTCTTGGACAATGCTGGAGAAGCTGGTGAATGCTGGAGAAGCCAGAGAATGCTGGAGAAGCTCATAGGGTTGAACTATCAACTTTCAAGTTAGTAGTCAAGCACTTAACCATTACCAGGGCTGCTCTTTACTAAAATTATTTACTACTTATTATCAGAAAGGAATGTTTGTCTTATTTGCCAATGTGCAATGCAACTGGTTCATAAGTGGGCTTAAGATTTTGTGAAGGACGATGAGTACATCAACAACTAAACTTGGTGAGAAAAGGGTCAACATATGCTGTTTTGGGGTTGATGAGCAAATTGTGTTTTCTTTCCAGTGAGCATATGGAAGAGTTTAGAGTCACGGCTCAGGAGAACAAAGGGACTGACCATTGGGAAGCACATAATTATTAATTGTAAGATATTCATCAGCCACCAACTTGGATGATTAAAAAGAGTTACAAAAACATACAAGATGGAGGAGAGGGTGTAAAAAATTACAAAGGTACTCACTAATACAAGGATGGTTTGTATGGCTCTGGTCTCGGGGGATGATCTGGGGGTCGTGTTGTTCCAATGAAGATGTTGGACCCGCTGCTTGTGTCTGTGCAGGATGAAAACTACGGTGGTGCTGGCCCAGATCATGAGTCCCAAGCACACGATGTCCGGGAATAAAGAAAATGCTGCATACAGTGAACGGAGGGTTTTGCCTCTCAGTGCACCAGAACAGTATCCAAGATTTATAACCTTTGTGCTAGTTTTATTGCTCCAAATGACACTCACATAGATGGGAACTATGATGTTTATCAGCATGTGAAGGATCCAGCAGATGATGCTGGAGAGTCCAATGTACTTGGGAGCGTTCACTTTGAGCCCTGCCCACCTGCCCTTCCTGGGGCTCATGGTGATGACCTGGGAGATACTCAAGAGGCAGGTGCTGCCAATGGACATACCCCTGCCCACTCTTTGAATATAGAAAAGAAATTTGCATTCAGGATCACTGAGAAAATCCTTCCATCCCAAAGCTGCCATAATCTGGGGAATTCCTTTAGACAGAATAACTATGGAGTTGGCAACAGCCAGGTGCCTAAGAATCAAGTCTGTAGACCTTACGCTGCACCCAGTGAAGTGGAGCCAGAGAGAACGGGAAAGGAAAAAGACATTTCCCAGGATTCCAACTGTAGTCTGTGCCGAGAAGATC
Source organism: Nesogale talazaci (assembly GCA_004026705.1). Lineage (NCBI taxonomy): Eukaryota > Metazoa > Chordata > Mammalia > Afrosoricida > Tenrecidae > Nesogale > Nesogale talazaci. Next base: position 25,905 of record PVJH01014012.1, read on the forward strand.
AGCACTATGATCAATTCCCTGGAGGACATTCTCCCAATTCCTAGTGAGATATTTGTCTGCAGAGATAGAGGGTCCTGCACAGAAAGATGAGACATGGACCATGTGCATCATGTGAACGGAAACCCACTATTCACCTACCATCTACCGAGACTAATAAATTCTGACTCAAAGTTGACTAGTTTTTTCTTCCTTTGTTAAAACGCTTCCAAAGCTCAATTTAAAAAAAGATCTTGAAAAAAAAAAAAAGATCTTGATGGCTGAGCCCCGGTGGCGTAGTGGTTGTGCGCAGGACTGCAGCCCATTGGGATGGAGGTTCAATTCTGGCTCCCAGGAGCAAAAGCTGGGTCTCCTACTCCCACCACCTGAGGGCAATGATGCCTAAAAAAAAAAAAAAGATCTTGAAAGATTACTTATGACATAGGAATCAGCGTTGAAGACCATATGAGTGGTAACTTCTTTATTCTTCATAGACCTACACACAGTGGTAGGGTTCAGCTGGTTTGCACTGGTCCAGCAGAACCTGATGAAACACTACATTGTTATTCTTCTTTGTGTGATACTTCTGTAAACAAACATAATTTAAAGATTAAAAACTGACAAAAAACCTATGTTTTCATTTGCTTCAGTTTCATTTTTATATCCTAAATTCCCATCAGGTATTATGAGTGAATTACTTAATTCCTGAAAATGGAATCGAGGGCTAAACATATTGTCAGAATTATTACTGTAAGTTCAGCGGAAACAGAAAGGGGATTTTCAAAGATGAACATAATATATTCATTAAAAAGGTCACCTGACCTCTTCTAATCTATCAAGCATAATGAGTAGTGTCTAATTGGCCTACCTGTAAAGGAATGGGATCCTTCTCTTATAGTGAAAAGATGGTTAAGGATAAATCACATCACACAGCTAATGATACTCAGAAAAAAGTGAAGAATACTTAAAGTGAGGATACCAATCAAGAAGCAATATGAAAATATCTTAAATGGCAGGTTTATAGGTTTTTTCAGATATTACTTAATTCTTCATTAATATTTAATTTTTTTCTTATAACATAACCCACTTTTGTGTATCATTTTGCTGTTCTTAAGTATTAACTGTGTGAAATATAACTTTAAACAGTTTTTAGTATTTTAAAAAGTTTGAATACTTAAAATGGTCATTAGGATAGTGACCCAGTTGTTAAATTTTTTAATCCCACCACTGCCTTCAAGGCAGAAAATATGATTATGGTTATTTTAAAGTGAGGGTGATAAAGCACAGCAGGGTTAATAGATTTATCCAAATTCCTGGGCTACCAAAACAAAAGACAACAGAAATCAGTGTCCTCAGTTGCTTGAGTCTAGCAGCACTTGTAGGACAGGGTAGACCTGATCCTGTGGATTTCTGAGACCATATATTTCTTTAGGAGTAGAAAGCCTTATATTTCTTTGGTGGAACATCTGGTGGTTTTGAACTGATAGCTTTGTAGTTAGCATCCCAACATGTAACCGTGTAACTGTGGCAACGGGGCCCAAATTTACAAAAGGGTCAGAAAAAAAGAGAATATTGACCTGGCAGGGCTGGTAATGAAGATTGTGCCGTTGATCACCACGCTATGCCACACAGTGAGTGAGCTGTGCTCTTCAAACAAACCAGTTAGTAGTTAGTTCTGGTCTACATGCCGATTCTTCTTTCCAGTGCTGAGTGCAGGGCTGCTCCACAGGGTTTTTTTGGCTAAGATATTTAAGAAACAGGTCAACAGGCCTTTCTGCAATGACATTACCGGGTGGGTCTCAACCAACAACTTTAAGTTAATAACCAAGAGAAAAGGTTTATTCCACTCAGGGACCTATCACCAAAGGAAAAATCCCAGCCTCACTGCCATCAAGTCGATTTGACTCACTGACCCTGTAGAACAATAAAGTCCTGCCAAGTGGCTTTCGGAGGCTGTAAATGCAGAAAGCCTGGTCTTTCTCTGGGGGGTTCAGGCGGGTGTTTGAAAAAAAAAAAAAGGATGGTAGGATTGAATTGCTGGCCTTGTGATTATTAGCCTGATGTGTTTGTCATCCACTAGCCCATCAGAATTCCTATGAGAAATCAAGCCATCAAGACCAAACTCACTGCCATCATGCTGATTCGGACTCACAGCATCTCTATAGGGCAGTCTAGAACTGCAAAGCACCTTAAAAAGAAAATTCCATGACCTCTGGATGAAACCACGGCCATTGTCTTTAAGGTTTAAGATACATTTCCTCAGAGGTTCAGGTTGGGTCCCGGACCCCCATACCATTTAGCTCAATGCATGTCTCATGTCTCTTCCCTGTCTAATTTGACCTTATCCAAATTCATTATCAGGAGAAGTGGTTTCTTCACTTAAAAACTTACCCAGACTCTGGCAAATTTGCTTCTCTTATGGCATCTGCCTCTCAGTCTGAAATAGAAAATACACATTAACCTCTTCTAGATGCCATGGCATGGGCTCAGCGTGATATCCACAGTCTTTGAAGTTTGGCCTGGTGGCAGCCTTACTGTGAGATATGAGTCTGTGTTGTGCCACCTCTCAGTAGAACGAAAATGATCACCTCACTGGCAACAGCCATAAGAATACAGATTTGGAGAGCTAAAAATCTTTCTGAAAAACAACAGCAGCAGCAGCAACAAAATTCTTGGCTGCTAATAGTATTGTCTGTCACCTCCTATGTGTGTGGAAACTGGACAATGTACAGAAAGAATGGGATAGTACAGATTCTTTTACATTTAACTGTTAATGAAGAACAGTGAAAGTTCTCATGAATGCCAGAATAAACAACTCATTGAAACTACGGCCAGAATTCTCATGAGAATCCAAGATAGCAATATGTCATCTCACATATTGTGGACATGCTATCACAAGAGACTAGTCATAGAGAGGAACATCGAGTTTGGCAAAAGAGAGTCAGTGGAAAAGAGGAAGACCCTCAAAAAGATGAATTGACACAGTGGCTACAGCAGTGTCCTCAAACTTAACAAGTTCAAGGATGGTTCGGGATAGGGCAGAGTTTCCTGCAGTTCTACATAGGGGTGTGATGATGGGAGCTGACTTAATTGCTGTGAACAACAACACAAATGACCAAACTTAAGCCCTGGTTCCTACCCAGTCTCCAAAGGGACCTTTGGAGGTGTTTTTTCCTTCTTCTTCTTCTTCTTTTTTTTTGGCATTACTGCCCTCTGGCGGTCGTGGGAGCTACCCAGCCTTGCTGCTGCTGGATTTGAACCGCCAAACCAGTGGGCCACGTCCCGAACTCAACCACTATGCCACCTGGGCCCAGACCCGGTTTTTATTTTTTAAAGAGTTCTTTTTGCCCCATGATCCCTTTGGAGAAGACACCTGTTTTTTTTTCTTTCTTTTTCCTCGCATCACTGCCCTGGTGGGAGTAGGAAGTCCAGCCTTGCTCCTGGAGAGCTGCTGCTGGATTTGAACGTCAACCCTGTGGGTCGCTGTCCTGCACACAACCACTCTGCCACCAGGGCTCAGCTGACACCTTTTTTTTTTTTTTTTAAAGAATTGGATCTATAATCTTCAAGAGAAGTTGCAATATATACCATGCAGGCCAAATGTAGGCTAACTCCTTTGTTCTTCACATATCTGCAAGGCATGGCTATATCTTTCGACCTCAGGGCCCAGCAGTAGCACGTCTGACTCCAAAGAGAATCTATTCCATCATTAGCTTTATATTGTCACCTGGCTATTTTATTTTATAGGGATGATCATACATTTTACAATACTGGTTGCAACACATTTCCATTATAGATGAAATTTTATTCTGTAAGGCTATATCAATTATGGACAAAACATTACAGTTCTTAATGAAATGTAGATTCACCAATTACAATGCAATTACAATACTACAGAAACCTACCTTGGTTCAGGTTGCATTTATGGAATCTAAGATAGACTGAAGGACTCTTGGTGGTGCAGTAGGTTCTATGTTGGGCTGGTACTTGACGCTCACTGGCTGCTCCAAGGGAGCAAGGTGAAACTCCCCGCTTCCACAGAGGCTTGCTCCCATGGAGATCCACAGAGGCAGTTCTACTATGACCCACAGGGTCATTATGCGCTGTAATAGACTTAGTGGAAGTGAGTTTTGAGTTGAATTTAAGGTTGACACAATCTTAGAATGGCACCAGAAGGAGTCATTTGCTTTTATGCAATGAATAAAAGACTGTGGCACCTATTGAGGGACCTAGTGAACAATCTCAGGTGGTTCTGTAAACCATGGGACATGAGAATTGAGTATGAGGTAATAAATATAAAATCATTACTATTTCTACTTCATAGGCTCATATCAGTTTATTCATAAGTAAGTAAACTGATTAGCAGTTAAGTGGGATTTAGAAAATGCTTAATGATTAAGTATTAGATTTAATACTAATTTGTGTATTACTATATGCAATATGAATAAATAAAATATGGAATTTAAATCTAATAATCTTGTGCAGTTTACAATTTAAAATAGTTGCTATGTTATGTTTGATTAACAGAAGAATATTTTGCAACCAGAGAAAATAGCAGACAATACATTTGACCTAGTCAACTGATGTTTAAAAGCTTTTATGACCCCATTGTATTATGGGACTCGAGCAATAAACCTCGAGCAATAAAACAGTGGAGAGAAGAAATAAAATCATTATTATTTTCATTTAATATGTTTAACAACTCATTCATACATCAGTAAAGTAGCATTGGTTAAGTGAGATTTGTGAAAGTTGTCATTCATTGTTAAGTATTAGATCTAACACTAATTGGTGTATTAACATCCGAAATGCATGGAAGAAAAAATTCTTTAAAATGTGCATTTTGTGCTGAGCTCTGGTGGCACAGTGGTTGTGTGCGGGACTGCGGCCCACTGGGTTGGCAGTTCAAATCTAGCAGCAGCTCTCAGGAGCAAGGCTGGGCCTCCTACTCCCACCAAAGGGCAGTGATGCCCCCCAAAATGTGCATTTTGTAAATTAAAAGGCCTGATTTGTCTTATTACTATCAGCACATTTTACAACCAGAGAAAATCCCATAAAGTACAAATGAACTTGATAGCGGCTTTTAAAGTCCTTACTTTTAAGTTTTTTTTCACACTTAACTGCTGCTTGCCTAACTTCAAGAAGGAAAGTAGCCTCCCTTTCATTAAGAGACTATGGAAGTTTCCAGGAAACACACAATTGCTATCTTTATTCCTGCTTCAGAGACAAGAGCTAGAGAAGGCATTTCTATACCAGCAACAGTCTCTCAGTTATACTATTTCTGCCTGATGGTCCACACGCCCTCGTCTTCTCTGTAGTACAAGTACGGAGATGCCACAGGCTCACAGCTAGTCATTCTGACGAATACTTTGTTGGCTGCGCAGCAGATCCATCTTAGAATTATAACCTTTAAACAATTTAAAACTTAGATTTCTGGATTACTAGAAGACACTAAAAATCACCATTTCAAAAGATGACACAAATGCTATTAAGAACCATCCAGGGTAATGGTTGGGTGCACGGTCCCATCTCTTTGTTCTAATTCAGCTCAAGGTCAAGACTTAGTTTTTTGTCCTATAAGGTACCCAGATAGCTTTCAACCCATGGTCACTGAAGGAGATGCTGTCTGGTGCATCTCTCATTCTGCCTCTCGAATTGAGGGATAAAATACTTACTTGACTCCTGCCCTCTAAGATGATGAAAGAAGAATGACAGTCATGACATTCAGGGCAAGTATTTGAAGAAAGCAGGCGCACAACACATCCAGGTATTTGATTCTGTGTTCTCTCATCCCCATGGAATTGAAATTATCTTTTCATCTCCATTGACATTGACAGTGCAGGCTTGGGGAGCTGAAAACATGTCTGGGCAATGTTTTCTCAGTTGCTGATCACCAAAATGAATGACATGTTCCCAGTTAACTATCTCCAAAGAGATCATGGAAGTGCCTAGAGAGGCAGACTCTTGCTCAGCGTCCTAGACACAGACATAGCCTCCTCTGAGAAAGCTGACATGCTGAAGTCTGAGACAGGGAGGCGTGAATCTCTCTGGGTTCTTGAAAATTTCTCTCAGCCTAAATCTTTTCTCATCTTTACTTCATGAGTTGCAACACCTTTTAAGTTTGGAACACAGCAACAGAATCAGGCTAAACACTCAAGGATTCTTGAATTGAATCCAATAACCTAAAGAACATGGCATCAATAATTGACATCTTTGGACTTACTTTCAAAACCCACTGTTCATTGAAATTCTGCATTCTTAAGACAACATTATTGACCATTATTGACTCTTCCAGCAGTGATAGAAGGCCTAAAGAGAAAATATCCACCAAAGAGAGTTCATGAGTCCCTCGCAAATAAAGGTCAGAAGAAGGAATGAGTAGACAGGTAGTTTCTGTTATTACCTTAGCTAGCATGCAGTCTAGTTTTCTTTACTTAATTCAGAATCATCATGGTTACTACAGTCCTCTATGCTTTTATTTTTAAAAATAACAATGAAAAAATCAACAACGAACACTGGTTGATTTGTGTTGTAGCTGTTAATTTCATTGTGATGAGTATATACCTAACACGCCAGCAATTTTTACCTATACATTTCAATAACACATAATATTCAAGTTGTACAATCATGTTCAACCATACATTCCAAATCATTCCACCCTCATTAGTATAAACTTAATGCCCCTAGCCAAAGTTCTTCCTTTATACCTTCTTTCCCATCTCTGGTAATGTCTATGGTAACCTATGGGTTCTCTATATTTACTTATTTAACATTATGCAGTATTTCTCCATTGTGAATGATTTATTTCATACTGCATATCATTTTCAACATCTTCTGATGAGTCATATTATCAAGATTGAATTTCTCTTTATGGCAAAATAGCATTCCCTTGTATACACGTGGCACATTTTTTAATTGATCCATCTGTTGATAGACACAAAAGTTTCTTAAGTCTCACAGAATCAGTAAAAAAGGAGATGAAACCAGCACCCTTGATGTTTCTCTGGTCTAATCAATACTGCCAGCAGTTCTTGCTCAGCCCTCCCTCCACACTTCTCTGGGTCTATTTTCCATATTCATCCACATTATTTACTGTACGTGTGTTTTCAACAACATAATTGGTGACTATATGCGGGGAATTTGCCAGGAACCAAATTGCTCATTTACCGAGTTCAAGTTAGGAACTGTGGCGGCTAGTGCTTATGAGATGGGTTGCTAACCCCAAGGCCAGCACTTCAGAACCACCCCTACTCCAAGGGAGAAAGACAGGCTTGCTCCTCTTATAAAGAGCCAAAGTCACAGGGGCAGTCTTACCAGTCCTGCAGGCTCACTATGAGTTGGGATTGACTCCTTGTGTAAGTTCAGGTTGATGCAGAAGAAAATTAAAACAAGACCACATGAGTCAGTGTATGACTTTGAGGTTACTCCGGTTGATGGAGCGCCTCTCAGTTGATTATGGTAAGAAGTTCAAGCTGGAGTTCTTCATCTACCTGCTCCCCAGGTGTCCACAGCTGTACTTGAGCCCTACAACTCCATCCTCACTACCCACACCACCCTGGAGCACTCCGATTGTGTCTTCATTGTAGACAATGAGGCCATCTATGACATCTGTCGCAGGAGCCTCAGTAGCGAGTGCTATACCAACCTACACCAGCCCGAATCATCTGAGGTCATGTCCTTCATCACTGCTTCCCTCAGATTGATGGTGCCCTGAATGTAGATCTGACAGAATTCCAGACCAACTTAGCACACTACCCCCGCATCCACTTCCCTCTGGCCACAAATGCCCTTGCCAGTTCTGCTGAGAAAGCTTACCATGAACAGTTTACCATAGCAGAGATCACCAATGCCTGCTTTGAGTCAGCTAACCAGATGGTGAAATGTGACCCACGCCACAGAAAATACATGGCTTGTTGCCTGTTGTACCGTGGTGATGTGGTTCCCAAAGATGTCAATGCTGCCATTGCCACCATCAAGACCAAGCACAACATCCAGTTTGTGGATTGGTGTCCCATTGGCTTCAAGGTTGGAATTAATTACCAGCCTCCCACTGTTGTCCCTGATGGAGACCTATCCAAGGTGCAGTGAGCTGTGTGCATGCTGAGCAACACCACAGCCATTGCTGAGGTCTGGGCTTGCCTGGACCACAAGTTTGACCTGATGTCCACCAAGTGTGCCTTTGTTCACTGGCATGTGGGTGAAGGAATGGAGGAAGGAGGGTTCTCAGAAGCCCAGGAGGACATGGCTGACCCTGAGAAGAACTACGAAGAGGTTGGAGCAGATAGTGCGGATGGAGAAGATGAGGGTGAAGAGTATTAACCTGTCCCATTGTACACTCCATTGTCTTGAGACTTTTATATCCGTTGTCCTATAAAACCGTCCTGTGACCTCTAAGTGCCAATAAACAGTGTTCTCTTTTTAAATGTCAAACAAACAAACAAAAGACTGATCATTGACTCATCCTTTACTCTTAACATTGGGGAAAAAAGAATCCTAAATCAAAATGGGATATAAGGGGGAGCAAGTCAACTAAGTTTTCAACATGTTTTTCAACATTGCTGGACCTTCCACTTGGGGGCTCTGGTGCTGGATTAGAAGGGCTACCAGATGAACATTGAGATTGCTAAATCCCGAGTGACCTAGGCATCAAACTGACGCTGTCTGCTCTGCTGGATGGTAAGAATGTCAGCACTGGTGGCCACAGGTGTGGCCTAGGACTGGCATTTCAAACATTGGTGAATACTATACAATCATTTAATTTAAAACTATTTTGCCACCTTCACATTCTAGTGTGCCTCTTAATACTGTGTGTTGGGAAGCAAATGTTGCTTATTATCATGCTAGAAGTCCAGGTGACCGTTGATTTGGCTTTAATGTGTTTCAATAACATAGTGTGTTTCCCTCCCTGAGATACAGAAGGAACCCAGCTCCAGAAAGGTCTTTCAACTGTAGACTTTAGGGCTGGGGGAAGATGTGGTGCCCCCTTCTAGAAACGGCTGGTTTCTTGCTGATCTAGAAATGACTTCAAGTGGAAGCTGGTCATGTATAGGTGCTTTGTGAGTTCTTCTTGAGAACTGCACCTTGCTTTCCTCACCTGAGCTGAGGCGCACTCACTGCTGGATGGTGTGGGCACGCTCATCGGAACGGGGCTTCTGTAGACCAGCCTTCATGACCTGTTTCCACACCAGTTCATCGTGTCTCTACACCAAAAGTACTCTGTGGGCTGTGGTAGTTATGTTTTGCGTGTTTGCGTGCCATTTGGGTATAGAGGTTGGGTGTGGGAAGCCAGTCTTTCAGGATTTTTAACTTCCTCTCATGTTGTGATTTTGTGCTCTTGCACCAAGTTGGGCAATGGCTTCCAAAGCCCAGGACACAGGCTGGGAAGGGTCTCAGTAACTGTAATCCCATGATGACAACACCCAGAGTCTCAGTGGATTTACTTTTCAGTCCTTTTGTCGGTACATTTTAGACCCTTCCATTTTGTGTGGAATTAGATTCCCCACCTCAAATATCAAATTAACATCCTTAAAATAAAACAAATAAAATTCTGAAAACTAAAATGAAAGTAGATTGTCGTTAAAAAGTGAGTAAAGTAAAAAAAAGAATGCAATGGATCAGATGTCAGAAGAGATCTGAAACTTGCTCTTGATCACAGAGTGTCTAACATAAATGGAAGAAATGGTTAAGAAAATGGGCTTCCATCTGTAGACAATTGGACATCCTCTTACAGAAGGGTTGCAAGGAAGGGATGGGCCAGTTAGGGTACATTATGGCACTGATGAAACATACAACTCTCCCCTAGTTCTTTAATGCTTCCTCCCCCCACTATAATGACCCAAATTCTACCTTACAAATCTGACTAGACCAGAGTGCACAGGGAACCTAGGGGAGATAAATCCCTCAGGACCAAAAATGAGAGTAATAATACCAGGAGAGTATGGGTAAGAGGGGAGAAGAGAGGGGGAACTGATCACAATGACCTACATATAACCCCCTCTCTGGGGGAAGGACAACAGAAAAGCAGATGAAGGAGGACAATGGTCAGTGGAAGACAGGAAAAAAAGACAGATTACTAAGGGTTCATGAGAGAGGAATGGCGGGGAAGGGAAGCTAAAAAAGTGAGGAGCTGATACCAAGGGCTCGAGTAGAAAGAAAATGTTTTGAAAATGATGGCAACAAAAGTACGAATGTGCTTAACATAATGAATGCTTGTATGGATTGCGATAAGGGCTGTATGAGCCCTCAATAAAATTTGTTTTAAAGAAAGAAAATTGGTTTCACAGAAAATTTGAAAGGAGAGCTTGAGAAGAAAAGGTATTATAATGAAATGGGTAAAGTCCTGGAGTTAGAGAACCAAAAATGGAAGAACATGCTCAGTATATATCAAGCTGAAAGAATGAAAGAAAACATTCAAACTTCCATTTGCAATACTGGAAAGTTTCCTGGGTCAAATAGAGAAGGAAACATCAAAAGAAGAAGCAAGGAATATACAGGGTCACTGTTCAAATACAGCCGATTCACAAAGTAGCATACAATCAGGACACCAAGGGCACAAAAGGAAGAAGTCCAAGAAGCCCTCCAATGAAAAACCAAACCCAACTCACTGCCATCCAGTCAAGACCAGCTCACAGTGACCCGAGAGGGCAGAATAGAACTGCCCTGGGAGTTTCTCAGGCTGCAACTTTTATGGATATAGAAAAACCCATCGTTCCCTGAGAGTGCCTAGCGGTTTTGAACTGTTAACATTGCACTTAGCAGCTCGTCTCATAACCACTACATCACCAGGACTGCTAACTCACTGAATTGTTAAAATAACCTGTACTTTTGGTAAGTATATCGGGGGGCTTAAAAAGTTCATTGGAGTATTTGTTGTCTTTTAGCCTCATATAAAAAGTGCATTTTTAAATGTATGAAATTGTATTATCTTATTCTTTTTTTTGCATCACTGCCCTCTGATGGGAGTGGGAGGCCCAGCCTTGCTCCTGGAGAGCTGCTGCTGGATTTGAACTGCCAACCCTGTGGGCCACAGTCCCGCACTCAACCACTACGCCACCGAGGCTCAGCCCTGTCTTATTCTTAAAACTCTTACTTCCATTGATTGTATTTTGACTTATAATGACACCATAGCATTCTGGAGACTTTAAATATTTACCAGAACAAACTGCCACCTCTTTTACCGACTGCACAAGATAGTCTCTTTTACAAACCTTATAATAAAAGAAAAAATTGATCTATTCATATTTAAAAAAACCAGGCAGGAACTTGATGGACTTCCTCTTTCTGAGAATACAATTTTCAAGGCAAATATCTTAGCCTCACATGACAAAATATATCTCCTTTTACTTTGGTGCTAACTATCAATTCCAAGTCAGATTCAAACAAGAACAAAGATGAGGTAAAAGGTGGTCATATGGAAAATAATTTCAATTGAGGTTTCCTTTTTAGGTTTTGGAATTTCACGTTTGTCGACTCTTGTTAAAATTTGGGGAGCACTGGTAGCAGAGTAGACTAAGCAGTGGGCTGTTGTCCGTAAGTTCAGCAGTTCAAACCCACCAGCTCTTCCTCTGAAGAAAAAAGAGGCTGTGTGCTCCCACAAAGGTCTTCGGGCTCAAAAACCTTGGGAGATAGGTATATACACTGTCTTATAGGGTCACTATGGCTCACAAACCACATGACTGTTAGGTTTCAACAAGGCAGTTCCAACTTACAAAGATTCTAAATACTACAGACAGGAAATGCAGCCTGGTTCTGTCCCATCATTACAATTTTTGTTGTGTTTGAAGCTATTGGGATAATTACTCTGTCAATCCATGTCCTTTTGGACTTCTCTTTCTGTTATCATCTTATGAATAAAATATCAAATATTAAAATGAAAAATACAAAGACTTGGAGTTAGAAGAACATAAAGGAGGTGCACAGTCATCATTTATTAAACTGAAAAAACTCAAGAAAATATTCAAACCTTGAGTTGTAATATTGACAGAGTCTTGGGTACCTTGATCTTCATCAGCAAGTGTTTCAAGTCTGCACATCAGCACACAGGTGTGTCATCTGTCTATCACTGACTAATAAACCTTCCTCCAATCTTGATGCCACATTATTCTGCCAATAAGCCAGTTTCTCTGATGATTTGCTCAGCACATGGGTTGAACGAGTATGGTGAGAGGATACAACCCTGTTACATACCTCTCCTAATTGCTTACCCTGTTGGCATATTTGCCTCTTGATCCAGGTACAGGTGCTGCATGAGCACAGTGAAGTGTTCTGGAATTTCATTTCTTCTCAAGACTATGCAGAGTTTGTAGGTTTGGATAGTTCAATGTACAACTCATCCTAGCTTGAATACATTTTAAGCCTACAGAGAATGTAACAGCATATGGAAATTCTTGAAAAACAGAAAATTTCCAAAATGTGATACAGAGATACGAAGGGAGCACATGCTGTTGGAAATATGGTACTGATAGAGCTGTGTGACTTAGTGTTCAATTGAAAAAAAAATCCAATTGAAAAAAACCCCGCAATTATCTGAGCACAATAATCACAATAAAACAAAGTATGCTTGTATTAGCTTTTATTGTATCTTGAAATCTGAGAATAACATCAGTAAATAATGCACTGCAGTATTATATGCAGCACATATTAATAACAAGATATACAATAAAAGAAAAAATGCATGGTCATAAGTACAATTCAAATTTAAGTCAATAACTGCCCATATTTAGTCAAAAGGTGATTTCAGGGAATAGTCTCAGCCCAGGGTTGAGAGCATTTCAAGAATTCTTCTACCTGGAAGTTTTGACCTACTCTTCATTTTGTCGTATGGGGCCCAAATGGTGATCCTGGTACTTTGTTTTCATAGCTCAAGTGAGCATTCTGATTGCAACTTGTTTTCATGCTTCCCACATAGTCACTGAGTTTCAACTGAAAAGTACTGGTGCCTCTCTGGGGTGCGTGGAGACACTGTGTCCTTATGATGTCCCTCCAAATTCAAAGACACATTGAGTAAATTAAGACACAGCTGTATTTGTTAAGAAAATATTAGTCCTAAGAAATTGTGCTTAGAGCAATTTTTTAAAAATAGAAACTTTTATTTAGAACTAAAGCAAATACTTCTGTATCACAAACACAATATTAAACTTCCAGGAGCACACTGTTGATTTGGAGCGAGCGTTTATTTGCCCAATTACAATATGCGGACACACTAGGATGAGGGGATGGCCGGGGTACCCCAGCCCACCCACAGGGACTCAGACCCGCCTCTGCAGATGGCGGGTCTGGGGGCGGCGGCCACTCCTCTTCTGAGGAGTCCCTCTCCAGCATGCAGACCACGAGGCAGGCGTCGGATCTCTTGGGGACAAGGGGTTGCCCCGTCTCCCAATCTCACAGCTGAGATGCAGAAAGCTGAAGGCACGGAGCCAGGCGGCTCAGTCATCTCTGTTCTTGTGGAAGCCAAAGAAGACGTGATCCACGCGGTGCTGCTCCACTGCAAGGCTGTCTTTGCTCCCCTCGGGCAGGGCCCCACCTGGCATCTCCATGGAGAGGCTACTGCCGCTCCCCACAGCCCTCCAGGTGGCATGTTCGGACTCACGTTAAGAACCCTCGTCTTGCCATGAGACGCTTATACCATTATCCGATTATCCGAATAAAATAACTTGACCGAAAGATTGTGGACCCTCTGACTGTCCCCTCGCCCAGCTGGACTCTTCAGAGGTGGGTTTATCAGGGCTCTGGACCAGGTTAGTCCAGCCATTCAGGGGAGCCTGGAACTCTCGCTACTGTGGCATGGTGCGGCGGGGGTGGACCATGGCGCGGGGTTCACCCCTTCCTTCTCTCTGGCGAAGCAGTGGCTGTTGAGGGTCCATTGCAGGGAGGATTTCACCAGCCTGCGCCTCTCTGTGCCGCCGCTGCTTAGAGTAATTTTATCACAATGTCATTGTTACACCATGCAAGCTCTGTACCTTTGTCTCATTAACATATAAAGCTGTACTTTAGAACTAAGATTTGCCTTTGGATCATCAGTCCACTGGCTACTCTTTTTCTTCAGCTTACCACTCACTGCAGGTCCATACTGGTGGACTGTAACCTATGGCGCCCAGATTGGGAGCGGATGGGACTATCAGCTGCCTGGAATTTTATTAAGGAGTGATAACTTCCCGAGGGTGAGGGGCTGTGGAGCAGTGACTCCATGGGGAATTCTCAAGGAATGTTTGAGACTTTTCCTGGACTTAACTACTACATGTTATTACTCCTTATACTTCTACACAACCAAATGAGCTATATGCCATGATTGTTTTACATATTTAATCCTTTTGCTTTAAATATTGGATCTGATTCTCTGTATGTTGTTAATGCCGTACCTCAACTGAGTACCATTGTATTGAAAGGGCTTCCAGATAAGCCTATTTTCTGTTTATTGACTTTTTAATGCTTATTTCATCATCATCACTGTCCTCCATTTATCACCCATGTCCGAGCCCACTCAGACCTCCCCGGACCCTGACCTGGGATGGTTGTCTTTAGAAGCTTTTCATCCCTTTCTCTCTGTTACCAGGCTCGAGCTTTCATTTTAGGTCAAATACATGGAAAAGCTTTTGACATTCAGACCAACTCATCTACAATTCCCTGTGCATTGATGTTGTGGCATCAACAAGCCCTTAGCCAACATGGGATGATTGTCAACAACTTACTCCAGATTCTGTACAGCTGAGGAACATGATCACAGTTGCAGGAAGAGTCAGAAACAGGTCTGGGGAGCAGGCAGGAGAGCCAACACGCAGCCCCAGGAGTTGGAAGCTGCTGTTCTTTTGCGCCACCCTGGCTAGACCCAAACTGGCCTGAAGGTATGGAATGCCTCCTTGCCTACAACCAGACTGATGAGCGGTCTCGGGGAGGTAGCCTGCCGTCCCTTTAGTTTGCTCCAAATTAATTAGATTCATTCAAGGCAAGGGTGAGAGCCTGGTCGTTTACTTGGAGAGGTTGTTTGATGCCTCCTGGCTATACTTTAATAGACCTGGAGGCCCCAGATCCTCACAAGGTCATCAATATAGCTTTTGTGCCCCAGATTGCACCAGACACCAGGAAAAAGTTACAGAAACTAGAAGGGTTTGCTGGGAAAAATATTAGTGAATTGTTAGGAACAGCTGAAAAGACTTATCAGCATCGAAACCCATTGGATGAGAAAAAGCCAAAGCAATGGCCAGAATCCTCTCTATGACTGCTGGGAGACCAGAACACTGTTCGGGGTCAAGCAGGCAGATCAGACAGAATATGTGCAAGCCCCTGGGCAAAAAGCTATGTGCTTTCTGCAAAGAAGAGAGACATCAGAAGTCCAACTTCCCAATATGACCTCAGCAGGAAACCAGCCCTGCCAGGTAGAAGGAAACTTCATTCATTCTTAGAACTGGAATGAGGAGATTGGAACACTGCTATTCCCTGAAGCCTATGATAACCCTAAAAGTTGGAGACAGGCCTGTCACATTCTTTATAGATACAGGGGCAACACATTTAGTTCTCAAGGAAGCAGCAGGCTCCATCAATAAAAAAAGACTACCATTTCAGGAGCAACAGGCAAATTAGAAACTGTTTCTTGAACTAAGCTTAAGGGGGTGAAGAAGCCCCCTGGCAGGCCTCTGCGACTCTTCCCTTGAATGCCTTCCTCTAGAGCACATGAGGAAAGGCTATAGACTTAAGTCCCAGGAATTTGAGCAGAAGATAACCTCTCTGGGTTGCAGCCCCTGTGCCTCCAGCTGTGCTTCAGCTAAAATCTGGAGCAAGCCCAGCAGCAATCTGTAAGCACCCTGTTTCCTTTAAAGATAAAGGAGTTTGCTAACCATGGGAGGGACTGAAATGAAAAATAAAGAAGTCTTACAGCTGTTAGAAGCCATCTGGATGCCCAGTGAAATCTGTTATGAATTTTTCTGGCCATCAAAAAGGAACAAACCCACTGAGCCCCGGTGACATAGTGGTTGAGTGTGGGGCTGAGGCCCACTGGGTTGGCGGTTCAAATCCAGCAGCAGCTCTCCAGGAGCAAGGCTGGGCCTCCTACTCCCACCAGAGGGCAGTGATGCCCCCCACAAAAAGGCACAAACCCAGTGGCCCCAGGCAACTGTAAGGCAAATGAAGCAGCTTGAGCCACAGCTTTAGGAATGGACATGGTCCTGGCTGCCTGGCTGCAGACACAGACTACCAGAAAGTGACAGGCTCCTGAAGCAATTGAACTGACTACACTCATCTAGGCTCGAGCGACCTGGCAGGATTACTCCAGTTAGGTTCTTGTCGTCCCCCCTCCTGCCAGCTTGTCGAGAGAGCAGAAATGATGACTTCCTGCCAGAAATGCCTGCAAGTAAACGCTTGACTTGTCTGCGTTCCGCACACTGTCAGGACCACAGAATGAGGACGTGAGGTAGGAAAGCACTGAGATGCAGATTTTACAGACATGAAGCTGAGACAATGCAATTACAGGTATTTGTTAGCTTTTGTAGACACTTTTTCAGGTTAGGTAGAAGCATTCCCCACCAAGAAAGATATTAGATGAGGTAATTCCTAGGTGGAGGGTGCCTGGCACCGTTGGATCGGACAGTGGACCCGGCTTTATTGCTAAAGCCAGAATCAAAGAAACATTAAGGGAAATTTTAGGCACAAATTGGAAATTACTCAGTGCCTATTACTCTGAGAGCTCAGGGTAAGTTGAAAGGATGAATTGGACCCTAAAAGAGACTTTAGCTAAATCAACTCGAGAAAGCAGCACTTGGAGTGACTCACCTGCCTTTAACATTGTTATGCGTCTGTTGTACTTCCTTAAAGCCCCACTACCACCTGGTTTGCTTGTACCTCTGGACTCACTCCTTGTCAACATGTCCCTATTTTCAACTAAAACAAGTACTCTGAATGGCTGTTCATATAATCCCCAGGTGTGCCCATGTAGTGGGACAGAAAGAACACCTGGGCATACAGGAGTTAAGGTTTGCACAGGGGGGAGTAAAACTGAGCCAGAAAACCCAGTATACTCCCATAAACCAGTAAAGAAAGATAAAGAATGTGGTAAGAAATGTGGTGAGGGTGTGATGAGAAATGGGATGGGGAATATGATAAGATAATGCGAAAAGAAAAGGAATACGTTAAGAAATGTGCTAACGATGTAATGATGATGAGGAGGATGTGAAAAAGAAGTTGAAATTGTTCTGGCTCAAATTGTTCTGGGTTTGCAATAAAAATAAGAAAACCTTAAATAATTTACAAATTGCTATTTCATATCGTACACTGTCCAATGTGTCCCTTCACTCACTTCCCTGTTGGCCATGCCCCAGAGAGGAGGGTATATGTAAATCCCTGAAATTAGTTCCCCCTTTCTACTCCACCATCCCTCCACCCTCCCAGTATCACCACTCCCATCACTTGTCCTGAGGGAATATCTATCCTAAATCCCCCATGTTTCCGACTCCAGTGTACATCTCTGTTCTAGTCGGACTTGTATGGTAGAACCGGGAGCCTGATAGTGGGTGTGAGAAAGCATTTGAGCACTAGAGGAAAGATGCATATTTTGTTGTTACTACACTGTACTTTAACTGACTCACCTCCTCCCTGGAACCACTCTGTAAGAGGATGTCGCTTCACCTATTGATGGGCTATAAGGTTCATGGGGTGGGGAGGAGGGAAGAAGGAAGGGAAATATAGGGAGGTGGAACTGGGGGCCTACGTGGAGGGAGGATGTTTGGAGAGTGATGATGGCAACAAGTGTGCAAATGAGATCTGCATACAATTGGTGTATGCATTGTGATTGTGAAGGGAGGTGTATGAGTACCCAATAAAATGATTCATTTTAAAAAAAGGTGAGGGGAGGGGAAAAGGTGCTTTTTTTTTTTTTTTTTAAAGAGGAGCTTATACCAAGGGCTCAAGTGGAAAATGTTTGGAAATGTGGCAACATGTGTGCAAATGTGCTTGATACAGATGATGTACTGAATGTTATAATAGTGGTAAGAGCCCCCGATAAAATTACTAAAGAAAACCCCCCCAAAAACAAGAAGACAGGATGATCCCACTCTTATAACTTCGGCTGAATTGAATGTTCAGCTTTTGTACCCTGCAGCTTTTTAGAAAAACCATAGCTTCAACAGAAAGCTTTTTTTTCTTTTAAAAAGCTCTTTGGCATTAAGTATAACATTAAAGGGGGGGGGCGTGCAAATCCAGGTCCTAAGCGCCTTCTGTGCATGGCTGTCTCACGGAAGGCAGAATGGCGAGGTTGAGCACTCCAGCTGTCCTAGTGGCATCAAGCAAGTGGGGTGTGACGGTCGCTCTGAGCATGCGTGCTCCTTACCTCCCTGCGGGGTGGAAGGTGGCACTGGGTATATCTCAGTTGGCTATGTAGGCAACAGTGGGCCACAATTCAGTTGTTAACCAAGCTCAAAGGATGGCATTAAGGGGAGTTGATGACCTTGACTTTTTCATAGGCACGTATGCTACAAACTGACAATACTACACGGTATAATTGAAGATTGGGATCTTATGGAAAGGTTCATGGAGCAAGTGATTTTTAAATATCTTTGAGCAGATCCTGAGGATCTTACTTTTTAATGCCAGAACCTCCACCGAACACACCCTCAAATGGAGACTATCTTGCAGAAATAATATTTGAATCATTTAATGGACCAGGACTCTAGTTTGCAGCTCAGGCAGTGCTGGTTTTGCTGGCACCATGGACCTCCTGACAGGTTGGAGCATGCACGTTAAAAGGCACTGTCATTGACAGCGGTGATGAGGTCACCCATGTCATCCCCATGGCAGAAGGTTATGTATTGGAAGCTGCATCCGACACATTTCAATTGCAGGTAGAGATATTTCATACTTCATTCAACAGCTTCTAAGGGAGAGGGAGGTGGAAATCCCTTTGAGCAATCACTGGAGACTGCAAGAGTCTTCAAGGAGAAATACTGTTACATTTGCCCTGATCTGGTGAAGGAATTTTTCAAATATGATGTGGCTTCCCGGGAATGGATTGAACAATACACAGGCATCGACGCCATCAACCCAAAGCAGCTCACTGTAGATGTTGGCTGTGAAAGGTTCCTTCACCTGAAGTCTTTTTTCATCCCGAGTTTTTATGGAATCCATTTCCAATGTGTTTGACGAAGTAATACAGAATTGCCCCATTGATATATGTAGTCCAAGAACGTCGTTTTCTCAGGAGGTTTAACAGTGTTCAGAAATTTTGGATGTCGACTCCAGAGAGATTTACAAAGAATGGTGGATGCCAGATTAAAACTTAGTGAACAGCTCAGTGATGGTAGAATAAAGCCTAAAGCTGTGGAGGTTCAGGTGTTGACACATCTTATGCAGTGGAATTCTTTCATGTTTGCCACAGCAAGACAGGCTATGAGTATGGCCCTAGCATTTGCCATCATCATCTGTATTTGGAGTCATGTCACAGTGCTTACCTTGGGATCGTCCTTCAAGTGGCATTGTATTGGGTGAAAGTGACCTTCAGAACCAGAGGAGACCTTGGTTCTGTACATAACTGATATTTGGTGTCATGCCCAAAGGGCATGCTTGTACTTCACCCTGCATGAGTTCCTCAGATCATCTCTGAGGTCCATTTCTATAGCAGCTGTTCATGCATATTCATCACTCTTCCTTCTTATTCCCCAATTTTATCTCATCCTTTCTATCTGAACTTCTAGCTGCTAAATATCCTTCTGAAGGAATTCAGGTATCACTTTAAAAATTGTTAAGAAGAGAAACAGTAGAAAACAGCAAAAGAGCTCTTTCCTAGAAAGTAAATATGGAATGTAAGCCCTTTTTTTGGTAAATAAAATGTTATAAACTTGAAATACAAACTGATATTTATATTTCCTGTCATTTTGCATTTATGACATTTGGTGCAATTGGCTGCTTCTAACCACTACTTGTTATTGATGTCATGGAGTACTGTAAGATGAAGTTTTTGTGTTCTCATATGCTTATAGGCAAACAAAGTAAACTTATTTTGCCATGTTTGCTAGAAAATGATCATATCATATTTGGAGTCACATGAAGTGTAAACACTAAGCAGTATTGTATAAGAATTATTACAGATACTATTTTTTGTTTGTTTTCTTGTTTGGACTTTCTGGAATTGTTTACAGAAGATACTGGTTTGTTGTTAGTGAGTGATGGATAAAATACTATCTTGAACCATTGTAATAAAAACTTGGAATCTTAACAACAACAAAAGGTGACTCTCTGGAGTGCCTGCAGACACTGTGTCCTTATGATGTTTTCCCAAATTCCAAGACACAGCTGCATTTGTTAAAATAAGATTAGTCTCCAGGAATTGTGCCGAAAGCAATTTTATCATGATGTTATTGTTACAGTGTACAAGCTACGTACCCTTGCCTCATTAATATGTAAAGCTGTACTTTAGAAATAAAATTTGCCTTTGGATCATCAGTCCACTGGCCATTCTTTTTCTTCAGGTCACCACTCCGGCAGGTCCATACCACTGGACAGTAATATCCCACACTAGATGCTGAAAGAAGGCCCATGTTTATGTCACCGGGTGTCCCACTGCCCAGACCAACATATATGGTCATGTGGTTGAAGGACAGGCTCTGACAATTCTTGACCATCACATTGACAACAGCAGAGCTGTAAACCCACCAGACTGGACAGAGAGGTGAATGGGAAGGAAAAAACTCCTGGGGCCCCTTCTTCTACTGGACTACCAGTCACTCCGATAGGGACACAAATGGAGGCCTAGATCTAAACCAAAGAGTGGAGAGGACTCTGTGCAGCAAACTCTCTCTTGAGGAGCACAGTATGTGTCAGAAGCGAGCAGACCTTCGGAGGCTCCACCTTGGATAAAATCATACTTAACAACAGCCAGACCACTTGAGGGAAGAAGGGGTTTATCTTTCATATTAATTTCCAGATGCTTCATTAAGATTTGCCCTTGAACCAGATGACTTGCCACAGTACTTTGTTGTCTGTTGTTGATTTGTGACTCAGGAAGCCCCACGAGACAGAATACACTGTCCTATAGGGTTTACTTGGTGCTGATATTATAGAAAGAGGTTTCCAGGGCTCTTTTCTGAGATGCTGCGGGGGCGGGGGGGGGGCGGGTAGAGGATGGGGGTTTGAAGTACCAGTCTTTCATTTGGTGCCCAAGTGCTTAAATTTCTGTCATCAGGGACTCCATGTATATGTACTTGACCCTGAAGCAACATGGGGGTCAGGGGAGCTGAATCCCTTAGCCCATGCAGTCAAACATCTATGTAAAACCTAGTTGACCCTTGAACACCATGGTTTGAAATAAGTGGGCCTCCTTCTATGCAGACTCCCACCGCTACTGTCTATTACTAAGTGTTTTAGCTGCTTAAAATGTTGTGACCCTTTCCTGCAGTCTATCAATCCAGTAATTGCTGGTCCCTCACTCCTTTCCATTGTAAGCAGACACATCAGCCAGCCACAGAAGGTTTGTGTTACAAAGCATTTTAAGCTGACACTGGCAATATTGGAGCTGACTAAACAAGCAACAGAAGTGGGTAGGGGTGGAGGAGCCTACAGTTCAGGCCCACATTGTTCAAGGGTGAACTGCAATACATCCCATTATTTCCACACAGATATAGTGCACACGATGCATGTGTGGCAAGCAGTAACACATTCCTAATCCATCTGTTTCCTATATGCACTGTGCGTATTGCACATGTGCCCGTTACTTAAGTGGGCGCATTGCATGTATAAATACAGTATGTACACATACATATACAAGGATGGCTTCAAAAATTTGTGGGATGATTCCATTACCTTTTTAAAAAAAATTTGTTTCCTTAAGCCAATTCCATTATCTTTTAGTTCCATCCCCTCCCCCCAACCCCGGGGACTTTTGAAGACCTGTTGAATATATCAGGCAACTTTTCATTGACTTATATATAAAGTTATCATGAGTCGTGCTTGACAGCAAACACCTACATATCCAAGTGTCTTATACTTATTGTAGGATCTGTAGTTAAGTTACTGTAATGTCTATTGAATCAGGACCTTACAACAGCCTGCTGGGCAAAACCAGGGAGCTGCATTCGCTGGATAAGGAAGGCTGGCCTTGCTGGAAATGTGGCTGAGCTGGGTGGAGGTGTGCTGAGGAGTCAGATGACTTCACACCAATCCAGAAGCCGGGTGAGAGGAATGGGGTGCACAAAGGTGGCTGCAGGAACCAGGTGAAGAGTGCGTGTCAGACGTGGGTCTCTGGTGGTGGTGGCTCTAGTTGCTGCTTCCCTGTTGGTATAGATGATTCCTGATCATGTGCAGCTGCCACCCACTGGAACTAGAAGCCTCTGTGTGCCCCAGGCCCCAGTGGTGCCCCCAGCAGGAGTGGCAGGAGGGGCGGAGCCTCAGAGGCGGGCTCTGCATTGAGTGAGAGGAGAAGGGGAAGGCGGCAGCCTTAGAGGAGGTGACACTGTGGGGTTTGGGATGTGCCCTGGAACCCCACTGCTCATTCCCTGTGGGGGGCGGGTAGCGGGTTTTTTCAAAACCATTTGGGAGAGGGGATAAAAAGGACAGCTGTTTCCCCTTAAAAACATTAGCGGAGCATGGGCATACTTGTGGATGGACCTGGTCTGAATAGATGTCTTAAACATTCAGTACATTTGAGGGAGCTTCAAAAAAATTTTAGATGAAGATAGTGGAAATCCTTTCACAGACTTTTTGCAGCCCCGTTTACTGTCATTGGTGGGTACCAAGTCAATTTCAACATGTAACAACCCCATGTGATGAAGTAAAACTGCCCCATTGAGTGTTCTTGGCTGCATTCTTACAGGATCACAGCCCAGGTTTTCTGTGGTTTGAGCTACCAACCTATTAGTTAGCAGCCAAGCCTAAGTCTCACAGATGTCATTATTTTTAAGATCATTGCCTGATGTGAGTTCTCTGGTGGCATCTGAAGCATGCCCTCTGATGAAAGGCCTTCCCACACTGTGTATACTCATAGGACTTCCACCATGGGTCTTCCGGTGGGGGTTCAGCAATGATTGTAGCTGAAGAACTCCCACATTCACCACACTGCTAGGACTTCTCTTGTGATTCTTGCCTGTCAAAGGGAAGAGTGCTCACGGAAGGCTTTCCCACACTCTTTGCACTCAGAGTTTCTCTCCTGTGTGGGTCCTTCTGTTCCGACTGAAATTGGACAGGTGGCCAAAGACCTTACTGCACTCATTGCATGCACTCAGAGCTTCTCTCCACTGTGAGTCCACTGGTGCTCTGTGAAGTGGGACCAATGAGGGAAGAATTTCCCACATTCATTGCACTTTCAGGGTTTCTCCCCACTGTGAATCTGTGAGGTGAGACTGGTGGGTGAAGGATTTCCCACACATCGCACTCACGAGGCTTCTTTGCAATGTGACAAGTATAGTGTTGCAAGAAGTCTGCCGCCTCCAGAAAAGCTCTGCTGTTTTCTGTTTTCCAGTAGTGTCCTGCCAGGCTGAATGCATGAATGTCATGAAAACTTTTCTTGTCAAACACAGCCTGATCTTTGGGTATATGAGCATCCTTCACTCTATAAATCAAAGGGTCTTTGCCTGTCCCACCCGAGACATGCTCAGTTCTTAGGTCTCAGAATGCCACCTGCCCCACCACTGCCATATTCAAGGCTCACCTCACCATCAGAGGTCTCATCATGGGGGCTTCTTCCCATCCGCTCTGTATTTCCAACTGTCCTTCCTGCCACCTGTTTGCCTCATCCTAGAGTCTTTCTTAGTCCATCGCCCACCAAGGGATGATCTTATAGACAAATGCAGGGAAGAGTGTTGACTGTGTGCCACCTGAAAGGCATTCACTAGAGAAAGGGACTTTTTAGTGATGCCAATGAAGGCATTGTAAAGTACACTGTGGTGAAAAAGGACCAGGGAAGCAGGACCTGTTGTGGTTGTTAGGTTTTGTCAGCTTTGAAATTCAGGCTTGCAGAGTCTTTTTTTGCAGGTCCTAGGCCTCCTGCACAAATGGCTGAAATGGAGTCTCCTCCCCACTCTCCAGAGGGGCTGGTAGACAGAAAAATAGTGGCAATGTGTGTGCCGAAAGCGTTCTAAGATACAATGTCCCTCCCAGACACAATACGAAGTCTCTAATAGTCTGAAGCAACAGGAAGAAGGAGGATCAGAAGAAATGAGGGAAAGAGACAGACTGCAAGTCTAATTGTCTCCATGAATTATTACCTCCCTTACCAGGAGACTAGAAGGATGGTGCCCCATTAACAATGCTGACTGCTTTGATTGGGGACCCAGTAAATGTGCAATAATCAAGAGAAGTGAGGAAGAAAACTTCAAATATCCTTATCAAAAATCAGAACCAGTGTATACACTGACACTGGAGGCACCCTCACACCTAATGCCTGGAAACAATGTGTAGGCCTGAACAGAGATTATCCCATGACATCATTTTCAAGCTAAACAACCCAACTCGCTTAATAATGTTTGCCTTGAGGTTTGTACTCTTTTAAAGAATATGAGGAGTATCTCCCTGCCCCCTCCAAAACATCCCAGAAAAGGCATAGTGTGTATTTTTCCTGCTAGGAAATCACTGAGCAGCTTGCTCTGAGTTAGTGCACCCAGTGGTATCACCTATAAACGTTCTCTCTGGTAACAGTGAATTTTTTCGTAAAACCAGTTTTGCTTGATCCTTTTTTTTGTGTGTGATGGTCAATTCAAGAGAACAGTGGGCACCCGTGAATTTTTTTTGTTTATTTTTGGTCTTAAAAAATGTCACAGAAACTATTGAGATGTTGAACACAGCTTTCTAGGGCAGTGCTATGGGAAAAATTCAAGTATACAAGTGATTTTCTTATTTCAATAAAGGTGAAATGTCAATTGACGACAAACCTCATTCTGTTCATTCATCAATTTCCCAAAAAGATATAAATGTTGACAAAATTCATGCACTTGTGCTTGAAGACTGGAGATGAACCACTGAAGACATGGAGAAGTTATCTGGATTATTTTGGAGCTTGGTTCAATGAGCTTTAATTGAAGATTTGGGAATGAGAGGGGTTGTAGTGAAATTTGTGCCTTTGATTATGACTGACCAGGAAAAAGAGCCTGGCATGGAAACAAGCCATGCTTTGAAAGATCAGCTCCAAAGTGACCCAGACATTTTTTGAAGGTCATCATTGGTGACCAGACATGGTGCTGTTCTTTTGACCCCCAAAACAAACATACATCAAGTCAGTGGAAGACACCATCATCACCTCACCCTCAAAAGTTGGTCAAATGAAGTCAGATCAAGATGATGCTCATTTGTTTTTTTGATGTGAGGGGGATTGTGGTGTCAATTTAAGGATTGACAGTGTAGGGGTGGAGTCTAAACTGTCATTCTGGAGATGGCCAATGAGACTTTTCTGTGGACATAGCCTCCTCCTGTGCATTCTGGGAAACCTTGTACTTTCTCCTTGGAGGGGTGAGACCTGCCTTTCACAGATTACTCCCTTGGAGATGCTCTGTTGATAAGACACACGGCACTACGGGGATAGACCCCAGGCCCTGGGTTCTGGAGGGGCCACTTGGAGACCTCTGCCAGTGCTGAGATGTTTACAACACCACTGGATCCAAAGACATTCTTGTGAGTATCCTGCATTCAGCGTCATTGCATGTTTCATGGGTCCAAAGAGGACTTTATCAATTGCTGTCGGACATATGGACTAATATCAGACTTATGATCTTGGACTGGACTGTGTTGGGATGCTTCCCTAATGTATAATTACTTTATATAAAACTCTCTCATTTACATGTGTGCTTATGAATGCTTCCCTAGTTTACCTGAACTCAGGCAGGGGTAGTACATTTGGAGTTCATTCCACCATATTACCGTTAGTCAAGCTTTCTATTTAAAGGGCCTGAAAAGTTAGCATAAAAGCATGCGTCAAAAAAAGGCCTGCTAGGTGGCAGACAAGGGCCTTGTTTTGCCACCAGGAAAATGCATCTGCTCGTGCAGCCATCTCAGTACACCAGATTTTGACAAAAACATCATGACTATCTTGCCTCACTTACCTGACCACAATCCGTGTGAGTTTATTTCCAAGAATGAAGAGGGATATGAAAGGCCAGCAATTTGATGATGTAAAAAGGCAAAGAAAAAACAGATGTGTCAGCCGAACAAATGAGTTTGAAAAATGATTCCAAGAATGGAATCTCAGATTTGACATAAGTATTAATTGTAATGGAGAGTATTTTGACAGTGATAAGGTTGTTGTGTAAAAAAAAAATTAAGTACATAGCCTTGGAAAAAATTCAACTTTGGGGAGTACCCCCTTGTGTGAATGTGGAAATAAATGGAGAATACTGATTCTAAAATAGACAAGATTTTTCGGGGAGCAGAGAGTTTGGGTTTATAATGGTAAAACAACAGAGACAGAGATCAAGAAATGTGGTAATATGGAATGTGTAACCATTGTCATCTGTTAATGTGAAAAATGGGCATACATATTTTTTTCACCCCAAATAAAAACTACGTAACAAAAGAGAGTCAGGGCAGGAGGAAAGGGTGGAATAAGGGAAGGAAAGAGAGAGGGAGGGAGAGGAGGAGACATGAGAGAAGGGTGCCTCATATTCCGAGTCCTAACAGAGAAGTCATATTGTTAAGGATAAATAGAGCAGGGTCACAGCATGTGAAGGAGACGGAATGCACAGAGATTCCTAGATGACCCAAGAATGTGGGGCAAGAGATCCTGGTGGAGGTGTGGAGAGTAAGGCAGCCATGCAGCACTGCTTCCTAAAGTACTGACAAGGGTGAAAGTAAGGGGGCCACTTGAAAGACAGGGTCAGCACAGCCAATGGGGAGGAGGATCTGGGGGGGGGCACCACATATGTAGTGCATGAAGAAATGCCAGGTGATTGCATACACGAGACAAGATCCAGATGAATCTTATGTTCTTCAAGATTTAAAGACAATCCATACGGAGATGTAAACTGAGGCAGAGTTCAAAGATGTAAAGCAAAGGATGGCTTTTTTAGGGGAAAAGACCTCTTGGGAGGGGGAGAGAAGAGAAGGGGCTGGAAGCATTTTAGCCCCGGGGCGGGTCCCCGAACCTCAAATGTAGGTTAGGGGAGTCGTGGCTGGTACTGTGACAGGGGGATAACACACACACACATATGGTTTGTGCTAAAGGCAGGTGGATTGAAAAGGGGAAGGGAGGAGGGGCGGTTTCTGGTGCTGTGGTTGCTAGGAAGCAATGCTAAGGAGAGTGGGGTTGTGTTCTGTCCGGGTTTGTTCTTAGGACACAATATTAGGGAGAGGGGACTGTGTTCTGACCAGGGCGGTCATCTTGTCATTGGAAAACAACACTAGGGAGAGGGGGCTATGTTCTGCCCAGTGAGGTACGTTCTAGAAAATGCTGAAGACAGGTGCTTTGAAGCTTAGCAGATCATCCGTCTTGTTGAGAAGCTGGAACAAGGGGTGCCTGGCCCCGGAGAGGCAGGAATGGGAGGCTGGAACAAGAAGTCACCTGGTCCAGGCCTGGCCCACATACAAAAATGTAGGGAAACTGCTACCATAACATTGTTAATTCTACCCCAAATCAATTGATACAGCAACAATGAGCATTCATTGCTGTTATATGGTGTCAACAAATCTGTTTGTGACTCATAACAAACCTGCTGCCTCTGGGTCAATTTGCACTCACAGTGACTGTGTTAGTCTGGGTAGACTAGATAAACAAATCCATAGAAACTCTTAAGTGTATAAGAAGAAGCTTTATATATAAGAGCAACTATACATCAAGAAAACATCCCAACCCAGTTCAATCCCAGGTTATAAATCTGATACTAGCCCATATGTCCTCTTCAGACTCTGTATCCAGTGGCAGTAGAAGCATCTTAGCGCTGGCAGGGATCTCCCTGTGGCTCCTTCAGTTTTCAGGGCTCAGGGCTCTCAGCATGCTGCCATGCGTCTTGTCAGCAGCAATCTCTCCCAGGGAATCAGTCTTGTGTCTTATCTGTAGAGCGTCTCCAAGGGACTGAACTCAGAGAGACCGTGTCTCCACCTCCAAGAAAGGAATGACATCTCCCAGAATTCTCAGGAGATGGCCATGCCCACACAGAGGTCGCACGGACTATCTCCAGATTAACAGGCTGGACTCCAACCCAACACTCTTAATCCTCAAATTGACATCAGATTAGGGGACTGCCTACAGGATGGAGAACAACTTCCCAATCGGGTCTCCCAGGCTGCAATGTTCACGGATGCTGACTGCCTCATCTCTGCTCCTGCCCTCAGCCTTTGGTTAGCAGCTAAACACTTAACCATTGCATCACCAAGGCTGGCCCCACACAACCTAAGTAAATTAATTAGCACCACAGAGTCCTGCAGTCTTTCCTAGGTTCAAGAAACAATGTGGAGTCTTTCTTTTGAGTGGGGACTTGGCTCAAAACTGGGACATCAGTGGGTAGGTCACAGAAAATATTTTGTGTGAGGTTTGAGGGGCTGGGGAAGCAGAGGCCAAGGTGACCAGAGGTCCAGCGCACGAGGGCGACCCTATTGGGAGTGTTAGCGTCATGGAGACAAGAGCTGAGGAGCGTGGGGAGGGCGCTGGCAAAGGAGTTCAAGGAGACAGAAGTGGGATGAATGCTGTCACATTGTGGGGATTGCAGTCAATGCCACAGAGTAAAACACCAAGCATTGCTGAGTGACAATCCAGTTTGTTCTGCAAACTTTCACTCAATCACTATTAAAGAATATCCAAAGTCATAAAACGAGGGACAGAGCATTAGACAGGACATGGAGGAAGCTGAATGTGAGGTATGACAGAGAAAGGCTGGTTATTCAGAAGGGGTGTCATTGTTCAAGGTTAGTTCTGCTTTTGACTCCTGAGGTAAAGTGACTAGATGTCCTGCTTTTGGAATCGTGATTTTAAACATTTTTTTCCCCCGAGTCCCGCCATGTTTTAAAAAGGTCCCGATTTTTGGAAAGAAAGCATGTTAAGCTAGGGAATGGCGGGAGAATGGGAAGGGAATAAACCCCCTCTACTCCCCCACCCCCGGGTCAATGGTGTCCCACTTTACCAATGTTAAAATCTGGTCACTACCTTAGGGGGCAGGGCATTTATTAAAAGTGGCTTCCCTGGGAAGGCTTCCAGAGGGTGTGCCCTTATTTCCGTCGCCTCCCTGATCAGTATGGTGCAAGGAACTCCATCTATTGATTCTCTCAGCCACTTACCTGGACAGGGGTCTTTCTTCACCACCCATGGCTCCTGTCCAAGCTCCAGCTGGTTGATCAATTCTGGTTTGGACTCAGGACAGCCTGTTTGTAGAAAAAGGTAAGACACAAATCTTTTTAAAAAAATAATTTTATTGGGGGCTCTTACAACATTCAATACGTCATTTGTATCAAGTATATTTGTACACAGGTCTTTTGATAAAGAAATAAAGGACCCTTTTATGGAGGAGCCCTTGATAGTGCATACAGTGAGTTACGCGCTCAACAACGAGCTGAAGGCCTGAATTTCCAGTCTGCCCAAAGATGCCTCAGGAGAGAGGCCTGCAGACCTGCTTCTGCAAGACCATGCCCTTGAAAACCCTATAGACTCATTCTGTTACACACAGAAAGGGTCATCATAATTTGGAATCGTCTTGACAGCAACCAACATCACGATATGATACACAGGACAGGGACTCTTCAGAAATGACGTTGCTCCCAGGTGTACAAAGAAGGCCCCCTTCAAACAGTAAAGTCTTTAGCTGATAACTCAAGGGGCAGAGGTTTGAATCCACCAAGCACTCTGTGGGAAAGAGGATCTAGCCCTTTGCTTCCACAAAGATTGTTGTTAGGAGCCGTGGCCTTGTTTCCAACTGCTCGCCAGCCTAGATACACCACCACGACACACATCGGGGTCCCGCACCACCACACAGTCACTGGGATGTGTGATCCCACTGCTACAGCCGCTGTGTCAGTCCATCTTGTTGAGGGTAACCCCCTTTTCTGCTCTCCCTCTACTTACCCAGCATGGTGTTCTTCTCCAGGGTCTGGTCCCTCCTGATAACGTGTCGCAAGTCTATTCAGTCAAGAGAAGCGTGGTGCAGTGTTGCTCTCTCGGAGGGGATCACTAGTCCCAGAGCCCATGAGGGCACTGGGGAGACAATTCCCTCAACAGCTATTTTCTAAGTAATAGAAGTCCCGTACACCAAACCAGACCTGGTGCTCCACAGAGTTTCTTTGGCTGTAATTTGAATGCATATGAACTTCTCTCTCCCCGCCCCACCCCCCGCTCCTTAGCAAACAGGGTTCTACGTTTCAAATTTATTTTTTGTTGCTGAGAAGAAAAACTGCCAAATGTGACAGTCCAAGCCAAGCCACTGGTGTCAGTCCAAGAGTTTCTACTTCACTGACTGATGTCATCCTTTGAGTCTGTAGCCATTTTTACCTGGCTTTTCTAAACTGTCCATCCTCCACTCACATGCACTCACTGTCTGCAAGGTTTCCAGAACTTTCCAATTGTTGTTTAACACTTTCAGGACTGGAGTAACACAGGGGCTATCCTCCTTTCCAGCCTCTCCTCGTTCTGGGGAAGGTCCTCTCGCTGTTGTGGTGCATTCTGCCACCTATCAGCAGCCTGCGTAACTGCACGAACCTGACGCTACTACCAAAGGCGTCCACTTGGAACATATGGGTGCCATAAAGTCTCCAAATCCCTATTACTCCCCAAATATTTTTTTCTTGAGTTTAGCACACCTTGAAATACTGAAAACAGATACTATCAACAGAAATTACAGGGCAGAAAATGATACAATATTGAAATGACTGAGTGTATCGTCTTGATTGGGCCATGATCTTTAGCAGTTTGTCAGTGAGGTAATTATGGTGTGATTTTACAGAGCTTCAAATCAAGAGTGTTTCCCTGGAGTGTGGCCTAAGTGGGCAGAGACGGAGGGACCAGACTACCACCAAGAAAGAAGTATGTGGAGTGAAGCACATGCTTTGGACCCCTGGTCCCTGTGCCGAGAAATTCCTAAACCCAGGAGAAGACTGACACCAAGACACATGGAATCCTCCAAGCCACACTGGGCCCACATATACTGACAGAGACAAGGGCCTTCTGCCAGAGTTGACCAAGAAAGACTTCCCCTAGAACTGGTACTCTTCATTTAGACTTTTAGCCTCCTGGATGGGGTGGTATAGTGGGCAGACAGACAGACAAACTGACAACCAAACAAGACGGTTGTGGTTTTCCCATGTGGTGGAGAGATGGTCTTACCCAGTGAGGTGAAATGCTCCCAGGTCTCCAGCATCACCTTCTGGTACAGATTCTTCTGCACAGGATTCAGTAGTTCCCATTCCTCCTTGGTGAAGGTCACTACCACATCCTGGAAGGTCACTGGTGAGTCCTGGAAAGTCAAAAGGCAGCAGCATTGTGGACCTGTAGGTTGCTAGATGGGAACAGGGATGTCAGTCCCCAGGCTAGGTGCAAAGAGGCTTGTGCCAAGGCGGGAGCTGTGTGTTGGCCTTAGGGGGAAGTAGATGAAACCCAGTGGAAGCATGGGAGAGAGGACACAAGGATGGGATAGGCCTGGGTGGACTATGTGGCACAGACAGTACATGCTCTGGGCAATCAGGCTTGACTGTTTTCCAGTTTTGCCATGAGTACAGGCAAGAACTCATCTCCCTACCCTTTTCATGCCAGTGAATCTGAGCGCCTGATAGGGAAGTACAGCCAGGAGGAGTGACTGAGATGTAGGCAGAGAAGCTCCACTGGCAGTCTTGTTGAAGTTACATTTCAAATGATGGGCTACTCCAGGACCCCTGGAGGAGAAGTAGCTAAGCACTAGGCTGCCAATAGAAAGGTTGATGGTTTGACCCCACCAGCCGATCTTTTGGAGAAAAATGTGATGCTCTGCTTCCAGAAAGATTACCATCTTGGAAACCCTGTGGGGCAATTCTACTCTGTCCGATGACATTGTTCAGAGTTGGAATCCGCTTGATGGCACCTGAATTAGGATTGGTTGTCTGGAAAAACAAAACCAGTAACACTCATAGGTGTCTAATAAAGAACTCTCTATCAAGAAGGCTCCCCAGTCCATCCATCTCAAGTCTGTGGGTCCAACGCTAGGAGAAGCCCACCTCAAACTCATGTAGCTACAGGCTGGTGACGTGGCAAGGTGAAACAAGAAGCAGAGAGATCACAAGTTGGTGTGTTCAGTACTTTGGATTCAAGGTTGGCAGGGACATGGTAGTGGGTGGTTGTTTTTCTGTTTTCCTGTCTGGGGCCTTCTGTTACAGTATTGCCTGTAATTTCTACCTGTTCTTGGGCAATTCATGTACTAGATTTTCTCTATGGAAAACCAGTTGTTCTGAGTCAATTCCAACTCACAGCAAGCTCTTGTATTTTCAAGGATGGGACCTTTCTGAATCAGTTCATCACACTTTTCTTCTGAGGCATATCTGTGTGAGTCTGAGCCACCCCCCATTCTGTTAGCAGTGCACTGTGCTGTTAGCAGTGTTCTGTTAGCAGTGTTCTGTTAGCAGTGTTCTGTTAGCACTGTGCTGTTAGCAGTGTTCTGTTAGCAGTGTTCTGTTAGCA
>PVJH01014013.1:0-59704 GCA_004026705.1 Nesogale talazaci
ACTTGGAGAAGAGAAGATAGGAATTGACCATCATTCCACTGTGGACCTGGCTTAATGGACTGTTGCCTTACGTCTTGGCACTTTTGGGCACCTTCATTAGTTTATTGCTTTTGTTTTCATTACTGGCCAGTATTATTTAACAACCTCATGGCATTTATTAAGCAACAGATTGAGACCATTCAAGCAAGGCCCCCTGCAAGTTCATTATTATCGCTTGGAGATGAGCAATCTTGAACAGAGTGGCACACACTGAACAGAGTGGCGCACACGACTAGAATGTGATAAGAACCTCTGACTAGAATGTGATAAGACCCTCTGCCTCCGGGAGCTGAACTTGACAGCCAATGACGGGTAAGATCAGGAGCACTCTTTACCAACCTAAGACAGGTCATGGTCACATTAAAAGGCCATTGACCAATGACGGGTAAGGACTGAGTGTGTGTCCTGACAACCTAAGACAGGCGGAGTTCCCGGGAAGATAGCATTTGAAAAAATAAAAAAGGGGGACCTGTCGGGAGCCATCCAGCAGACATGCTTAACCTGGAAACAGGCCGGATTTGCCTGAACTCTGTTGCAGTCTGTTGCCTGGGGTTCATAGTTACCTTTGTTACTGTAAACAGCCCTGGCCTTGGAAGCTTGGCTTGCAGCTCTGCTGCCATTCACTTGTTAATAACTATATGCTAATTCCCCAAACCTATAGATAAGGCATTTCTGCTTGTCTTGATTTGCAGATATGCTGGCCTTCACTTGTTAATTTTGAAGATCACAGTGTGCTAATTGCCTAAGCTTGCTTGCCCTATAAACTTGTTTTACTTCTCCCAAATAAACGAGACTTGATCAGAAAAAAAAAAAAAAGATGCTTATTGGATCATTGTCTACACTTCCCTTAAGCATTAGATAGTGTCCTTCTTTGTCTCTTATTATGGTTTGCACTTTGAGGTCAATTTTATCTGAGATTAGGATTGCTATTCCAGCTTTTTTGGAATTGCTCTTTGCTTGGTATATTGATTCTCAATATATATTTTTCTGTGATCTTAAGATGTGTCTCTTGTAGGCAGCAGATTGAGGGGGTGTATTTTCTAAGCCAGTCTATTAATTTCTCTCTCTTAAGGCCTGAGTTCAATCCTTTAATATTTAGGGTTATTACATCTATCTGTGTACTCTGTGTTGTCATTTTATCACTCTTGGATTGGATGTTTTTCTATTTTCATGGGTTGTGTCAATATCTATTTGTGGTTCATCCTTTTCTTTCTTCCATCTCTGAGTCAGAGTTATCTTAGGGTCTGTTATCCCTTTGACAGTTTCTGGGTAGATTCATTCTGCATGTGTTAGGTCATTGTTGTTGTTCTTCTCCCAGTGGGTCAGTAAGAATCTTTTGTAGAGCTGGGTTCCTTTTGGCATATTCTCTGAGATTTTCCTTGTCTGGAAAGACTCTTACTTCTCCATCAATTTTGATAGATAATTTGGCTGGATAGAGTATTCTTGGGTTTGCATCATGTTCCTGCAATTTTCGGAATATGCTGCCCCACTCTCTCCTCTTCTTCACTTTTCCATTGATAGGTCCGAGCATATTCTTATCTGTTTGTCTCTATATGTGATTGCCCTTTTTTCCCTAGCTGCTTTCATTATTTTCTCTATAATTGGATAGTTTAACAACTATATGTCTTGGTGTTTTCTTCTAGGGGTTTAGTCTAGCTGGTGTTCTTTCCACCTCCTGTATGGTTATATGGCTTTCATTCACTAAGCTAGGGAAGTTTTCCTCTAAGCATTCCCTCACTATTTTGGATGTTGGTTTTCTTGATGCCTCATCCTCCGGCAGACTGATAATCCTACTGTTGTTTCTTTTCATGGTATCAGCCAGGCATCTAATATTTTCTTCTGCTTCTCTCATAGACTTGTTAGATTTTTTCTCCCGTTTATTTATTTCTACTTGCCAGTCCTCTAGGTACTTGTCCTGTTTTCTGCCTCCTCCATTCTCTGGCTGAAATCTGAGAGTTACTATTAGTTTTTTTTAGCCCACTCTTTAGTTCTTGGATTTCCCTTTGTTGCTTGGCCTTTATCTCCTGTATCAATTCTTCTTTCTTCTTTAATGTCGCTCAAGAGCTGCATACAGTGTTAGTAACATCTTGAAGATTTCTCTCTGTGGTTGATTGATCTTCGCATTTTCTATGACTGCTGTTAGGTCCTGCTGATCTTCTTGCACCGGATCCATTTTCTCTTTTCTTGATACTGTGGAAGCGGATAACTGTTTTTTATTTGATTTATTCGTATTAGGTGGCATTTTCCTTTTGTGTGTGTGTGTGTGTGTGTGTGTGTGTGGCCCTGGGTTCTCTCTTTAGGAGGCTGGTCTTATAGCTTTCCTCAGGAACTCTTTGCAGCTGGGCCTTGCAGATCTGATGGAGCATGTTGGCTAAGCAGGGGAGTGAGTTTAGGATTGGGTTGGTAGTTGGGTGATCTGTTCCTGGCTAAGGGCGCTTGCCACAGATAGGTGGGAAAAAATCCTCTAGCACTCTGGGGTGGGGAGGAATGACTGACTGTTTACCCAGGGGCCAATGTAAGCTGACCTCTCTGTGGAGGGCGCCCTGAACCAGCAGAGTCTATGAAGATCGCCGGCGACTGTAGGGAGTGCGGGCGTTCCTTTCGCTCCTGTTAGAAAGTGTGGCCCAGGGGACGGCTTGATCTTATCCTGAGCAGTGGTGGCGCCCTTAAGGTGCGCCTGGGCGTGGGCCTCCTGGGTAGAGAAGGGGCTCGCCCACCATTGTGCTTGGGGCACAGGAGTCCCTGGGGGTGGGGAGCGAGAGGTGTGGGTCTACGTGGAGTGTCCCCTGGGCACCTTGGGGTGGGGAGGACTGGTCAGCAATTGCACGCGGACGTTGATTAACTGCGGGTCCCAGATCTCAGGGTCGCAGAGCGGCGCCCTGAATCCGGCCTGCACAAAGAACCCACAGCGTCTGTGCAGGCGGCGTCTGTGCTGGCGTCCGTGGGGAGCGCGGGCATGCGGGTTGCGCCTGCTCCTGGTTCAGAGGAGGCTCCGAGCTTTCCTGGAGTCACAAAACCCAATTTGAGTGCCTTTTCCTCCCCCTGTCACCCCTACTCACGAGCTTCCTATCTGGCCGCCATCTTCCCTCGGTCCCCCGTTACAATTTTTTTTAAAGAATTAAAAAAAAAAAAATCCTTTAGTTTAACTGTCAACCAGTAATTTTTAAATGTGTTGTTTAGTTGGCAAATGTTTCATCCTTACCTTTATATTGTTGTCTTCAAATTTTATTTCACTCGTGTTAAAAATGGGATATAGGCATCAATGTTTCAAAATATCTTAACAATTGCTTAATGAACTCATTTGTCATCTATTCTAGAGAATGGTCTATGTGCACTGAGAAATAGGATGTACAGAGGTGTTTTTGAGTGGAGTGTCTTCATGTCTTGTGGTCTAAAGTCAGTCTATACTTATACAATATCCTTTTATCAATATCTTTTTAAAAATTGTATACCATAAGTGAAACTAATGGCACTAGCAAAAGAATTACCTTATGCCCCAGGGAGATGATTTATAATGTATTCTATCACAAAATGGCAATGATATTTCTAAAGTGAACCAGAGACATATATAGACCATAGGAAATAAATAAATAAATAAATAGTATTAAATAAATAAATAAATAAAATATTTAAAACCATAGGTAAATGAGCTGAATTGTGACTTGACATTAATTCTAGCCCCAATCTGAGAAAAATTAATTCTTATGACATGGCCTTGCTTGATGCACAGCCTCATAAAAATCTCATTGAAGATATGGGTGCTATAGAACAGTATGGTGAACTAGATTTCTCACAGCTATCAAAATAGCATCTAAGATCTTAGTGAAATTCTAAATGAGGTGTCAACTAAGTTCACAGCGAGGAGCAGGCCAGCCTGAGTGTTCAATAACTGTAAATGATAAAATCCAAATCTGAATGAGGGAATGGGATCAGAGCTTCACTTGTGAACATCCAGTGGCTCAGTGCTATGAGAGCAGTTGAATACCAAACTCCATTCGCCAAGTCTCCACACAGATCAAGCCTCTGTGGAATACCCACAGATCATAGTGAAAGGATATGAATAACCTTGCTACCAGAGAGGATTGTAAACTTGAATATGACAGGCTTAATTATGTTAAAATATAGTATCATTGTGATAGGTAGGTTTGTTGTGCCAACATGACCAATAAAGATACTTAGGTTTGTTGTGACAACATGGCCAGTGAACACGTGTGAGATCAGTTGAAGGGCGGAGATAGAAAGGGCTCCGGGAGTCTCACTTTTCTCTCTCTTGCTCTTGGATTTTTCAGACCAGTGTGTAACCAGCCTCCTTGCTTGTCCTGTGCCTCGATTTGCAGCTACACTACCCGTGGGACACCTAATCAGTGGACTGTGTCACTATAAGTTGAGTTTCCTTCAAGCCCTGCTTCCCCATGCTACTGGGATATACATCTCTGGAGTGTTGGGGTCTGTCAGATCTTGTCATCTGGCTGAATGTTGGTGACCGCCTTGCTGTTTGCTGCTTGTGGTTGAATAGCCTTAATTGCTCTACAGAGGACTACCTGGTGACCTTCAGAACTCTAACTGCCAGCGTATTAGTTATCTCACGCAAGTGAGTTCTCCTGAACATTTTGTACTGCTTTATAGATTAATTAACTGTCTATTTCTTATGTTAGATATCTTTCTTTACATATATATATAATTATTAGTATCCTATTTTTGTTTCTCTAAAACAACCCTGTCCAACACAATCATTTTATCTCTCTTTTGAATTCTTTTAAAGCTCTCATGTATTAACATTTACTGTTTCTCTATTATTGAGGTTTCTCAATATATTTTTAGTCATTGTTCATTTTTTGCTTTTGTTTTGTATGATTTTCTGATATGTAAACCAGAATTGGTGAAGCTAGAGCCACTGACTGGGTTGATTATTGCCTCCAGGAATTGGAATATGGGTAGCTAATAACAGTATATATGAGAAGAAAATATTCTGAA
Organism: Nesogale talazaci; assembly: GCA_004026705.1. NCBI lineage: Eukaryota > Metazoa > Chordata > Mammalia > Afrosoricida > Tenrecidae > Nesogale > Nesogale talazaci. The sequence continues at coordinate 5,014 of PVJH01014013.1, forward strand.
ATTGATTTTGATGGTAATTGCAAAATCTTCTTAGTATGATTGAACTATTAAATTTTATGTTATATGAAACATGCTTTGTTTTCTTCTTGCTAATTTATAATTGAATTTGCTACCACCTTCTATAACATATAGTTAAGTTTTAATTTTGTACTTTGATTTTCTCTTCAGTTTCTTATAGTTTTGATCATGAGATATTATCAAGTAGAAGGATTTTTTCTAGATAAGAAACTTTTATATATTAAGCTTTTTACTTTTATATATGAAGCTTTTTACTTACCATGAACTATGCTGCCTCTCTTTACTCACAACCACAGTCCTTTGCCTTTCCCTCACTGGCGGTTATGCCACACATCTCTTTGTCCTCTTATTGTTGCTTGGTTGGTTAATACATTGATATATTTGTGTATTTATGAATTTATTTTTTCATATGGCCTGTTGATCTCATGGCTCTATTATCATAGTGAGATATGATTTAGGTTACAAAGCACAAAGTAAGACTTGAAATGAGCAACTCTTCTGCCCTAAGTTATCTAAAGTACTGTAAAAGAAATGACACCAATGAAGGGTTTGGGCAAACTGACATTGTTTTATCAGTTTGGGCAACTAAACGTTTGAAGCTGGGCTGAGGAAACAGCTTGCTTTCTCAGTGGGCTCGGAGTGAAAGAGATGTCTTCTTTAGCATCTTTTCTGGTTCTTTGGAGACCTCCAAGCCTGATGCTAAGCCTCCCCCTGCTCTGCTTTGTCACATGCTCCTTCAATCTCTTTTATATCTCAAATTAAATTGATTTAAAGCAAAATACGACTCACTGTCAAAAGAAAAATTCAACCTAAATGATGTTGGAGCCAGAGGTATAGAGACTAAAACTTTGACATTATTTTTTAAATAATTTAATAATAGTATTTAATATTCAAGATAAAGAAAATCAAAGAAAGTAAGAAACTCTTAAAGGAAGTCAGAGGACATATATAATTTATATTTAACACACTTCCATATCTGTAAAAGAATAAAAGTTAATGGTAGTTTTCACAAAGGCTTAAATAAATAATTTAAGTTAAAAGGAAGAGTTAAATAATCACAAGAACAGCGTTCTTATTTATTTGTTTAAATTTCTGTTAAACTACTTGATAATCTTTCACATTAAATGTAGCCATAAATGTTAGAATGATTATAACACATGGATATGTAAAGTGAATGATAATCGGGCCTGAGCCCCGGTGGCGTAATGGTGGTGCATGAGGCTGCGGCCCACTGGGATGGAGGTTCAATTCCAGCTCCACAGGAGCAAAGGCTGGACCTTCTACTCCTACCTCCAGAGGGCAGTGATGCCCAAGGGACAAAATTTTTTTTTAAAAAGATAATTATATAAGATCATTGATAAATGCTATCTTTTAATTAATCTGCTATTATTTGAAAAGGGAATTAGATAAATTGCAAGTGTATACTATATATTGTCGGGTAACCATCAACATGAAAATTGTCAAGCATAAATATAATTATTACTCAAGAAAGAAAAAAATAGCTACTAAGAAATACTCAACTAAAACCACAGAAAATGAAACAGAAAGATGATGGAGATTCTGGCTCTTTGAAAGAATAAAACAAATATCAGACATATTCCTGATCCTCAAGAAATCGACTATGTTCAGATTTTAGCTAATTTGCAATAATTATGTATTATGAAACATACAAAGCTTTAAGGATGCACAGAATTACTCCCTGGTAGCTTATTTCCATAGATTAAGGTTTTTTATATTTAAGAATCTCTACTGCTATAGAAAGCATCTGTAGGTATGATATTAACTATAGACCATCAATAGATCTTTTAAAAGAAAGTATACTAAGGGCTAAGCCCTGGTTGCGTAGTGGTTGTGCGCGGGACTGTGGCCCACTGGGATGGAAGTTCGATTTCAGCTCCACGGAGCAAAGGCTGGGCCTCCCACTCCCACCACCTGAGGGCAGTGATGCCGCCCCCCCCCAAAAAAAAACAAACAAACAAACAAAAAAAAGAAAGTATACTAAAATAAAAGTATGAAGATGAAAAGCAGGCACATAAGAAAGTAACCATTAGGGTTCTTGGTAGTTAGATGATTTTGTATCAACTCAAGGATGTATGAACATGTAGGGATGAAATGAATATATCAATCAGATCACATCCTGGCAACGCTTTTTTGTGGGTGTGACCTTTTTATAACAAGGATAGGAGACACGGAAGCATCCCTCTAGCTCTGCCCCTTTGCCTTTCTGCCTGATTGGACTCGACGCTAAGAATTATGAGCACACTGCTAACTTTCCACCAACTTAGGATCTGTGAGGCTGCACGCACTGGTCTGTGATCTTCCTGGTTTATCATTCTGCATCACTAGTATTTGGCTACTTGAGCCTCATAAAGGTAATATGTACAACAATAAAGAGAACTTGTCTCAAAAATAGTATGCACTAAAATAACTAGGACTTGTTTCAAAATATTATGTACTACAATAAATAGGACTTATGATATTGGGCCCTATTGGGTCGAATATCATCTTGATGTATAATTATTTCTTGATATGAAAGTTCTTTCTTCTATGTAGATCAGTGTCAATGAATTTCTTACTCTAGACAACCCAGCGTAATACAGATGGCAAGTGAAAAACATGTTTACCTAGAGTTCAGTGTATATAGAATGAAATAGGAATCAAAATTAGATTCAGGAAATCATGATGACTTTTAAAATGTGTTTAGCTATGCTAAGAAAATTCAACTTCTCTTGGTGCTAAATTACACAATATTGGTTTTGAAGACAAAGAGGCCAGGTTAGCAAAACTTTAAAATACATATAAAAGCAGTAAAATACAATGTCGATCATGATGTTCACTTTATTGGAAAAATGAAAAAATGTAGGCTATAGCAGAGTTCAGATTAAAAGATGAGAGATGAATGGTCTAACAAAGGATTGGGGTATTTAAAAAGATTAAAGAGAGGTGATATGAAAATTAGGCATGGAAGTCAGTTTTCTTTCTAAACCTAAGAACCAGAATTCTTCACTGTGTATGTATGGATTAAAAATGTTTAGAAGAGTTGTAAGTCATAAGCTCAGATAAAAACAAGGATAAATGTCAAGAATTGGCATGTTTGGTTTCAGGACAATAAGAGGGAGATGGACATTTGAGGAATAGTTACCCTAGGCTTGACATGGTATAGCATAAAATTAGTCACTGCTTTGGGAAGACTTCATAGCTTTGGAGGGGATTCATAAAATTGAAAGTAGAGATAGTTGTGTCAAGCCATCTGACCTGCTCATAGAAATTCAATGATCATAAATTTTCCATGAAAATTAATAAAGCATCTCTAAGTAACAATGAAATCAATAAGTTTCAATGTTCATAGAAACCAGTACACTTCATTTATGTGCTTAAGTACACTTAAGTTTGGAGAAAAATCAAATTGCACAACGTCATATTGTAATTCTAGGAGAGTTTAGTCCAGTCACCTTGAACAATTCTCACAATATTTTAGTGTGAAATTGAAAAAAATAGGTCACTAAGAAAACATGAAAGAAAGGAAATGGATGGATGTCAGAAGGTACTCTCAAAATTGCTCTTAATCGCAGAGTAGCTGAACCAAAAAGAAATGATGGTCCAAGAGCAGAAAAAAATTTCAAAGGGCAACTGTAGAAAACAAAGTAAAATATTATAAATTAAATGGCCCACCCAGTCTAATGGATTTTCCTTCTCAATAAAAGGCAAACAAATATCTATCTGGAATTCTGTTTTGAGCCAAGATATTTCTAACATTATCAGTACTCCATATCAGGTTCTGAATCTAGTCTATCTCTGTCAGTTCCTGTTTTGATAATATGACAATTCCCCAAAACTTCTACATATGATTGCACTATTAATTTGTATGATTGTGTGATTGTTTCTACTGTAGCTAAATAAAACTATTTTTTTTCAAAAGTCAGCTATGTGATCAGAACAAGGGAACACTGGTTGGTTTAAAATAAACAGATGTGTATCGGGTTAGTAACCTCTTGTTATACTTTTCAATATTTATGCTGAGCACATAATAAAATAAACTGGATGACATTAAAATGAATGTAGCATCAGGATTGCAAGAGGGATTATTAATAATCTGTGGTATGCGGATGACACAACCTTGTTTGCTGGAAGTAAGGAGGAATTGAAGAACTTCCTGATGAAGATCAAGGATTGTAGCCTTCAGTTTGGGTTACAACTCAATGTAAAGAAAATCAAAACTCTTACTGTGGGGCCAGTAGGTAGCATCATGAGAAATGGAAAAAGACCGCTATTTTCAAGGATTTTGTTCTCCTTGAATTCACAATCAATGATCCAGAGATCAAAAGACAAGTTGCATTCAGTAAATCTGCTGCACAAGACCTCTTTAACATGTTGGAAAGCAAGGACATTACTTTGGGGACAAAGGTGCACTCCATTCAAGTAATGACCATGTCGGTCACCTCAGATGCATTTGAAAGTTGGATGTTCCATAAGGAAAACTATAAGAAAACACACCACATTTTAATTGTGGTGCTGTAAAGGACTATTCAAAGTCCCATGGACTATCAAAAGAACAGAGAAATCTGTTCTCTGTACCAAGTTCTACTTGAAAGAAGTAGAACTCCGTAGAAAGAAGAGGGTGAGACTTGGTCTCAGGTACTTTGGAGCTCTAATCAGTTGAGACCACTCCTCAGGAAAGCACGTCAGAGAAGACAGGAAGAGAAATTTCCTGGACAACATGGATTAAGGTCAAAAAATGTGAGGATGGCGCTACACTTGGGAGTGTTTCAGTCTGTTGTACATATGGTTGCTATGAGAAGGAACTGACACACCAGAACCTGCTAACAGTAAAAATATCATTTATTAAAAAATATTAGTGCATAAAGTTACTAGTCCAAAGTCATTAAAATAGCCACCTTGAAAGCAGAACTTCTAACTTGAATCATTGTGTATCAACCAAGAAGACTTTCTATCATAAGCTTTAACTTCAAAAATAAAAATGAAATACTTCATCTTTAAATTAAAAAGAATGAAATTACTATGGATGAGAATTTAGAAAAGGGCTAAGACTGAAAAGAGTTTGTATAGGTAGGTTTGTTGGACTAAATTATTTCAGTAAAATAGAAGCTAATATCATGTGAAAATATGGTTTCTGGTAAGATATAATATTTAAAAACCACAGCAATATATGTAGTATGGAAAGAGTGACAATGACTAATTGATATGTCAGCATTCAATTCTTATGATTGGGATTACAGATTTTAATTCAAGTAGAAACATGATTCCATTCCATGTGAACATAATTTCTTGAGTTGTAATCCAGCAGAAGAACATAATGGTGAAATAAATGTAGGTACAGACTGTGTGATTGGTATACACATATATTCAAATGTTCAGGGAAATTTTTCATTATCTTTCAGTTTTCAATTTCCACAATTTTTTAAAATTCCTCTCTTTCCTTCTATTTATACATAGATGGTGATACATAGGTGATAGATAGATAGATAGATAATACATTGATTCATGTTGAAAAGGCAAAAAGTAATTAAGGAAATATAAACCACTATATTATAGAATGAAAGGTTTAAGAGGAAGACTGTGTACGATGTTCTATAATTGAACTAGATAATCCCATACATTGATTATTGGAGAGTGATTACATGGATAAGTGCTATCTTGGTGGAAGGAATAGTAACTGATTACTTGACATAATGAATGGTAGCAGAAAAAATACCCTCAAATCCTTATATTCAAAATATGTAGGTTAGGAGAAATAACAGTATGAAATAAAGAGGGTTCGAACCAGATTTCATTAAATTTAGAAAGAAAATGAATATTTTAGAATAAATATCACCTACATTGTTTGAAACAATTGTTTTGCTAGATTTAATAAAATCAACCTTGTCTATTGGTTGTACTGAAGTGGCTTGTGTGTTACTATGATTCTGCAAGCTGTGTCACTGGTTTAAAAAGGTTCTCAGTAAATTGACATTGAGTCCATTGACTTCGTCATTGTGAGGGTATTATGAAGATGCTTTTGAATCTCTGTCTTTGACTGAGTCCCAGCTAAATCACATAACGAATGAATGGGATAAAGGTAGAACTCAAAGTTCAACTTCAGCAAGCAGGTGGAATAGATTTTAAAAATTAATATACACATGTCATGATATATTAATTGCAAATAAGAAAGTAAGTGTATTACAGTGTTCCTGTTTGGAACAAATGAAGAGTGCTGTGCTGCATTTGATTTTGGGCAAAATAGCATAAATCTGCTTTGTGTGTCCACATGGATGAAAGACCAGGAAACTTTAATATATATAGTAAAAACACTTGAAAGAACAGAGCATTTTTAACTTATAAAGTTTAAATTTAAATGAAATCAGTGGAGGACAATATATAACTCACCGTCATTCCAAAAGTCACATAAAGTGCATCTCCCTAAAAAAATGTTCTAAATCTTTTTTTCTGTGGTTCTATCCTGTTGAGGACATTCTAAAGAAAATAAAAGAGAAAAAAATCCCAAATAATGCATGTCAATTATTTCAGTGATATTGCTCTAGAATTACCCATTTCACACTAGATTCTACTATATCAATAATCAAAATTGAATGACCCAACACACAAAAAATACAAAATGTGATCCAAACTAAAACATTACATTGTTCCATTCTCTAGGATTCAGAAGGGTAGAAAATGGGTGATATTTGTGCTATTCGGGTTGTCTAGAGAAGCAAATTCATGAAAACTCATGTGTGTAAGAAAGAACCTTATATTAAAGAGTGATTGTATATTTAGAAAAACATCCCAAGTTAATCCAGAAAAAGCCTGATATTCGCCCATATTTCTGATACCAATCTATAAGTTTCTCACACAGCAAGTGCAATGATGTTGAATGCAGGAAGAACCCAGGTTAGTGAGTGAAAATCTTATGGATACAGTGGCAAGGCCATGGAGGCAACTTGGTGCTGGTGTTGGGCACTGCGTGGTTACTTTGGCTCTCTCAGCGTAGCCCCATGTGGCTTTTCAATGGCAAGGGTTTGCAGGGAGTGTATGTGTGTGTGTCCCTCTTTCAACAAGCTGTTTATCTCCTTAGTGCCTCCAAATGAGGACTTCAAGTTGCAACTTAATTGATAGGTAATCTCTACCTTCACTCTTAATACTCTCAAGTTGACAACATATTAAGTAGCTACCACAATAGTATATTAAAATAGCATATTAATATTCTATTAAAATTAGTTACCCTTTATCGCATATCTCCAACTTGGGGTATTGTATGATTCTGAAATTGCTAGTGGTCTTTTTGTATCATAGAGGGTCTGCAACGGAATGAGTCCAGCAGGCACCAAAGCAGAAACAGGAACACAAGAAGAAAAACATTACAGAACATAGGAAACATATTTCAGCTACTAGATGCCAGTAGACATGATTGATGAATCAGTAAGAGAATTCTTTAGCCTACTGTATTCCTAGTGGGGATACTGTTCTTTTTAAGGGGCTCTGCTGATATAGTTGGTGACCTGCTAAAACGCTAACTACACAATCAGCGATTCAAAGCCGTCAGGTTCACCTCGGGGAAAAGATGAGATTGTTTTTCTCTCTTGAAGATGTATAGCGTCAGAAACTCCAGGACTATTCTGCTCTGTCCTGTAGGGTAAATATGGGTTGTCATCAACTCAATGGATTTGAGGTTTTGTTTTGTTAATTGTCCTTTGTAACTAAAAAGTCTCAACTAATGTTACATGGTAATATCTTTTTCTCCTTAGATTAATACTCTGAATAAGTGCTCTGCAATTAGTAAGGAAGTTTTCCCTCTTCCTTTGAGACCCATTATAATTGATGGCTTCTTCTCACCTAGCTTGGCAACTGAAATGCATTCCATGTAAGATGTGTTTTAAAATCATAAGATCATTTCGTTTTATATGGCACATGTTTTTATATCAATAAGCAAATGTGAAAAATCATAAAGACCTATGTTTTCTAAATTTTATACAGTAATGGTATTCGTTAAAAATTTGTAGATTTAAAACTTCTAGTATCCTTGCTCAAATTTGCATGCCTTCATAGGCTCTTTCTATACACTGCATATTTCACTTTTGTGTGCACTGTATACTCTCCGGGAAACTTCTTTAATGTACCCCAAGTAGTATATGGGTGCAGAAATGTTTGAACATAGGATATTTGCAGCACCAGAAAATTCAAACCTTCCCTTTCACTTGGTTCCCATTAAGTGAACCAAGACTTTTACAGACGGAGCAAATGGAACTGATCTCTGCATTTCAAACATATATACTCTAAGTTTTATAACATTAATGCTACTTTCTATTTTTTTCACTATCCTTTATTTGTCAACTTAACTACTCTAGGTGATATGTTGTGTTTTCTGCTTCACTGCTGTAAGGAGCATAAATACAGAATGAAACAAAAGTAAAGAGCTAGCACCTTAAGGACACCCCAACTAGCACTAAAGTGTTTATTTTCCCTATGGCTCATAAAACTGCAGCTAATAGTGGTGCCACGCAGGGGTCATAGCACCCAGTGGAGCCAAAATGTTTCTTCAAGAGGAACCAATTTCATAATGGCAATAACATCTAATTTGAACTTGTCTACTTTGGGATCAGGGTTATTTGGTATATAGACATAACTTGCTAAGGGCAGTTGCACTATGAGTTTATGATTTATTTTTTTCATAATGGATAATGTCCCTCTAATACCATGTTGATGTTTATTTCTTGGCTATTAAGTTCAGTAATAGATATTAAACAGTTTCATTTCATATTAAGAGGCACAAACATATATGAGGAAAAAGGAAATGATAATGTTTCACTTGAAAAGTTGGTTATTCTTCCTTAAAATTTCCAAAGCTAAAGTCTAGCACTGAACTTAGTAATATTTTTAATAAAGAAACACATTTCCCTCATTTTGCTCATGTAAATTTGATGTAATAGCTGTAATAAGTTTCCCAGGACATATTTCAAATGTATTCATTGTTCTGATTTCACAGAATGATGAAATACTTATTTGAAAAATTCAATTACCTAATTTCAATTCAAAAGTGCATCTACCAGGAAGGATTTTTTATGTACTTGAAATTATTTTTTTTAATTGATGCTTTAAAGCTTATTTTTATTTTTTTCTGTGTGACCCCAGTTTTGCACTATGTTGTACTTGTGGTCTAGGAGTAAATTATAGATCCCTTAAGAAGGTATTTCAGTGTAATCATTATTCACTTCTGCAAGCAGTAAGCCTGCAACCTGGCATTGTGTTAAGCATAGATAAATGTTTGTGAATCAAGGGGTGAAGTAAATTCTATTTTGGAAGTAAATTAATATTTTGAATAAAATCTTCTTGTTTAGAAAACAATTTTATCTTTTTAAACAAATGTCCCTATTGACAGGGAGAATAATTCAAATAGATACAGACATGTATAAATACATGGAAAATCGCAATCAACCATGCCAATGAAATTATTCAAATAGGCAACTGTATGGTCCATAAATCTGAAGAACATTGTCCATTACGTATAACTACAGTACATGTTTCAAAAATAGGTTTCAATAAATAGATAGGTAATATAAAATAGAAGCGGCTTCTGATAACAAGAGGAAAAGAGGGAGACCAGAGATATTTCTGTGACTGAGGGTGTGTGTTGTTTCTGTGTGTCATCCAGGCTACTCAGACTCACAGCAACCTGAGGGCCACTAGATGGAAGCATGCCCAATCCGGTTCCAGCTTCATTTTGTATTATGCTGAAGCCACTTTGGCAATCCACCTTGTGAAGGGTCTTCCTCTTTTTCACTGACCCTCGACCTAGAGTGATGTTCTTTATCAGTTATTGTGGCCTCTCCTGATAACATTTCCAAAACAGGTATGCTCCTCACATTTAAGGACTATTCTGGCTACAAGTCATCCAACACAGATTTGTTTCTGCCTCTGGAAATTTCTGCTGGAATATTTTTGACAGCATAATAATCCAATTACATTAATTTTCTATCTTCCTTATTCACTATCCAATTCTCAGATGACTATAAGGCTCGAACACATGAAAATGACGAAGATGGTGCAGGGTTGACCAGTGTTTCATTCTGTTCTCCATGGATAGAGTACTAAGGGTCAGAAATAAGGGTAAAGAGTGCCAGACAACAACATGAGGAAATTGAAAATACCATGGCTTGGGTCAGGTGCACCTTCATCGTCAAAATGGCATCTCATTCTTCAACACTTTAAACAGCTCTTGTGCAGCAGATTTCTCCATTCCAATATATCATTTAATTTCTGAGTATTGACTTCTGTGAGGGTTGATGTTGACTCCAAGAAATAATACTAATTGAAAAGAAGGCCTTCGTGTTAGAAACAGTGCTAGAGATCACGTAATAAGATTTGCAGTACCTCTTATTCAATTAGAGTAAATACCTTTTTTTTAGCAACAAACTGCAGTTATACTCATGGAATATTTTAGATGGAATATGCAGGAAATTGCTATCATGTGAATTTTGAGCTGAATGCCTTCAGGTTGAGGCTTACAATGGATCTATATAGTCCATTGGGTATTTATTATCAGATCTGCAAAAACTTTGTAACATGTCTTGGCCAACAATCCAACCCTGAGAGATTTCTCAAAGGCATTACAACTTGCTAACTACTTAAGAAACCCTCTAGTCATAAATTTTGTCCCCGAGTTCATTATAGTTAGTTCAATGGAAACTAGAATGCAGATAATAAAATAGACAACATGAAGACATCACAGTGATATTCTTACTTTTAGCCAAGACTCTTCTGAAATCAGCAATGATATCCCTTATGCCACAGCTTGTTCTGAATCTGACTAGAATTTCTGGAAGGTGTACACTAATGTACTACTGCAACTGTTTTGAATTACCTTCCGCAAAATTTCACTTGCATGCAATAGTAGTGATATTTAATAATTTCCTCATTCTGCTAAGTCAACTTTCTTTGGAAACTACTCCATGATTCATCCCCAGTTTAAGCATCTCTTCCAATGTCAACGTTGTGCATCAGATTGCTCATTGCTTTCTCAGCTATTCCATAGAGTAGCGGGGAAGGTTTCTGCCCAAAATGATTTAAAACCTTGGCACATCACCAGGGCAGTTCGACTGTGTCTGAATGGATGTTATTTGTAACCAACTTGAGGACACTTGAGGTTGGTTTTGATTTATATATGAACTATAATCATAACAGTATTTATACTTATCTTAGTATAGTGATAATAATACTATCTCCTGGAGTTACTGAGAAATATAACCATGTATTTGCATATTTATATATTTTAGTAGGTATATTTATACATTTTTCGATAAAAATAGCACACAAAATAAAATAACAATTTGACATCCATGAACACACATTGATTATTTGGATGTGAAAACTGTACTCATTTGCTAAAACTATCTTTTCTGATAAAACTTTCTTCCAGCCATGATAGATGTTGAACTTTAAACAGACTGTAAAAATTCTTGGAACATTTAGTGACTGTTCTCATGGTACCACAAGAAATTGTAATGTTAACATGATTTCCTGCATTCACTCTTTCACATTGATCTGTGTCTTATATTGTCTATGCATTCTGAAGGAGTTTGGCATTAAACAGAGTCTGAATATTACATATAAAATATGGCAATATTTAGATATCATTTATCAGATATAACATAATACAAGGCTCTATCTAAAGAATATCCCCTTAAAAAACTTACCTTTAAATGGGAATTATGTATATGCTATTTGTGATTGCCTCAAGTCAGATGCACACCATTCATAACTATTAAACTGTTGACTTAAATTCTAAAACATTGAACTTGATGTTTCTCATCTTGGGAGGAAATTAGATACTATTATTTATCAGCTTAGGAACAGAGTCCATCACATTTCTTAAAAGTAACAAGACCATGCATTCACATGACATTATATAAAATGAACTTTACATAAATATTTAAATTGACATCATATACCTAGTTAAGAATGATGTTATGACAATCCTTTAAGAGACTGTTGCACTTAAAAATATCCCTTATGGTATCCCAGACAGAGATTTAATGTACAAGTGCTTGGAAAAAATGTCATCAATAGCTTCAAGACATTAAGCTATTGTATTTACAATAATGATTGTGGGAGGAAAATCCAGTTCTCATCTGTTTCACTTTTCATGTTTTGCATTTTCCCTTTTGCTCAGCATGCCAAAATGATTCTCCTTTTATTATGAAATATTGTAGTAGAATATTTCAAAAAATTAGTTTTAATGCTCAAATGACTGAAGTTGCAGTGATGCAAAGAATTTTATTATAATTGAAGAAGAATTATTTGAGTTCCCAACACCCATTTATTCTATTGGTCAGAATAACTGTGAAACTTAATTACTTGTATATAGTGAAATACTAGAAAAATGCTTCTACATTCTTTTAAAAATTATATAGAAGCAGCCTTTGATCTCTGTTAACTTCAGTGAGAGGAAAGACAACCAGTATAATTCACATTAGACAGAGAAGGCTGAATCTTTTTTTTTTTTTTTTTTTTGAGAAGACTGAATCATTTGAAGCAACCATTAGGAATGCCTTCAAATCTTTTACCAATTCTGATATTAACTCTCCCTTTCATGAATAATCTAATTTCTATTAGGTTTTATAATTCATTGCAATGGTCACACGCAAATTCACAAACAATATTAAAAATTGTGTGGTTTTTAGGGAAGTAGCATGATGAGAAGAACAAAATTCTTTAATCAGGATAGCTTCTTCTCAACTGAGTCCATAAGCATATCCTTCTTTGAGCTATTTCCCATGTTCAAAATCATGTTCAAAATCAAAATCATCATCAGACCCCAAGAAACCCTATGGCAGGGGCAACATGCAAAAGGCATGCATTTTCTGTGTGCCAGATTCAGTTCTTGATGGCTAGCTTGCATGTCACTGCAACCTGGTCTCTCTCCCAAAGATATCTGGACACTTGGGTCTCAGCATGGTCTTCAGTCTACCTTGATCCATTTCCAGCCCCTCTTCAAGAGTATCTGATTTGGAACCAGAGGGGAGATTTCAGTAGGTATTTCTTCTGATCACTACTTCCTTGGTATTTTAGAGAGTCAAGCCCATTTAGCATGTCAAGGTCTGATGGCTTTTCCTCCAACTATACTTTCCAGAGCACCACATAGTTCAAGATTGTGTGTGGGACAGGTGATGTTCATGCTGATAGTCTCAGAGATGAAACTGAGATGCCTGGTAAGGAGAGGCCTACAGAGACTGGATCCAAATAGGACTCATGAACATCATCTAGGGCTGTGGCCCCCAAATATTTGCACCACTGATCCTTAGTCTCAGTGTCTGAATGGATATAGGATGAACTCTTCCATGCTCCCTCTTCCTAAATGGATGCCCAGTGTCCTCAAAGAAGGGAAAGGTAAGGAACAATGTAGTCACAGAGGGCAGAGATCACAGAAACTATTGTTAAATGGCTTGTGTAGAGATGGAAGGCTGAACTCCTATAATCTCTAAGCACTTATGATTTGTTTGGCTTTTTGCATGTCATATGGTGTTGGGGTAACTTCCAAATCATATACAACCCTACTTCACAAAACATTCCATGGAAGTCAAAACATACTGTGTCTGTACTGCTCAGTGGTTTACTTGATTTCTTTCTTCTAGTCATAGTCTCTGCAATTCTTCTGAACAACTAGCCGTGGCCATGAACTCAGGGTGTTGTCTAAAAGAAGAAGCATAGTGATACTAGGAGGATTAAACTACTTACTTGTGAATGATTGTTACCAAAGTTAACTGGGATTGTAAAAACTTGGAACATTGACTTGAAGGTTGATAAATTTTGCCGGCCTTCTGGGTAGAAAATAGAATAGAATGTCCTTTGAGAATGCATTATTAAATGCTAAAAGAGCTTTGTAAAACTTGCCTAAGAGGAAGTCAAGGACAAGTGAGTACATCTTTCCATGTATACAAAGTGCACAACTTCCTGTACACAGTTGTAAAGATACAATCCAGACGGGAAGAACTGTATCCTGTGCATTTTTATCATGTATTGTAACCTAATAACTCCTTCAATAAACTTCATAGTCCTGAATTTTTTTCTGTGAGTTCTATGTGACCATTACAATGAGTTATTGAACCCACGGTAGAAGTAGAGAAGACCATGGGAGATGGTTGATGTGAGGTGGCACATCTAATGTTTGCTTGATAGGAGGTGGCCACACACCAATGTTGAATTTGATGTTCCTTTTCCTTTGTGATGTCAGAAATAGATACCACCTCCATCCTGATATATGCTTATGTGCACATATATTAAAATATCATATATGTATATATAATTATGTATCTTCGTTTACTTCATCGATTATTCCATTACTATAAAAGTCAATATGTAAAATGGGATAATGCGTTTTTTGCTGCACCCATATAGGGGTGTCATGCTAAGTGAAAGTATAACTTTATAGTTGTCCTTATTTAGAGAGTCTGTGCAGTTAAAGAAGATGCCATGGTGACAAGGGGTGGATAGTGGCGCTTACTATGATATAAGCGTTAATTGGACTAGATAATGATTCTCAGTGATTTGACACACATTATATATTCACTTTCCATCTGATATGAATAGTCAAATTAGTTGAAGGGGGTGATTTCTTGAGGGATGGGCCTTCCTCTAGCATATATGTGGGAGATTGCACAAAGATCATTGTCTCTCTCAGTCATGCACTCATCTTGTGTCCTGCCTTCAATTCTTGTGACAAAAGCCTGAATAATTCTTCAGACTGCTGCTGAACCTGCAGAATTTGGGTTCATCAGATCTCGCAGCAAAATTCAACCTAACAGGCATCTTCATGTTGTTGTTGGACACACATATTTGGGATATGATTTTTCTTGTAGATGTGTGAGTCATGCATTAAAGAAAATTAAATCTGTTTACTTTATGTATATTTTTAGATCTGTTCAACTGATTTTGTTCTTTTGAAGAACCCAGGAAAATGCTATCTGCATATCTTCTAGAAATAGCAGTTCAGTATTTGCTAATTCTGGGTTAAGAACCACGTTAACATAACTAGCATGATTGACACCCCACTGTGCTGATAAAGACATCTGAGTTGCATATATCCAGCAAATAAGTAAAAATAAGTGCACAAATATAAATTTTCTGGATTACAGATCACTACAGTGTAAAAAGAATGTTTGAAAGTCGAACCAGCCACGTGACATCCTACAATCCATCAAGAATTCTGGTTCTGATACACAGGGCTCTGTATTGTTTTCTCTTAAAATGTAAGAGCTTACAAAGGGGTTAAAAGATCGAAAGAAAATACAAATTTTGAATTAAAAATATTCATGGGTGCAATTTTATTGATGATAAAAATAAAATAGGAAAAGAGTAACCAGATAAGGATTTTGAAAATAGATCACTCATTTCAATAGCTTTAGAAAAATATATTTGATTTTGTTCCCTAGAAAGGATATAGCTATATGAGAACTTGAAATTATTATAGATTTAACATATTGTAAGAGAAATAGAGAAATGAATATCATTTTGATTAAGCTACTGTCAAATACTTATATGTATTTATTACTAAATATATTAAAATCCACAAATTAAGTAAGTATTAAATTTGCATGCAATTGAGTAATTGCATTATATTCAAGTGTCACCAAAAGTAAATAAATGAAATGCATGCAAGTTGTTCTCTGTGTTTTCATGTGTATGTATCTCTTTGCATTGACAATGAGGTTCCAATAAACTTCAAATATCTCTAAATGGAAATCTGTGTATTTTTCTCCAAATAATAATATAAACATTGATGTTTTACACAACAAAAGGAGTAACTAAATATAGCTGTATCTTAATTACAGGATAATAATTGAAAGTTTGGGATTCATGGTATATTACAAATTAGTAAAAGAACAACATTATCAATAGAACATTTGAATCAATGAATACGATTAATGTAATTAATAATAGGACTAATATAATTCCTTATGATGTAATTCTGGACTATCTCTGTAGCTCCATTTTGATTGGAATTCTCTACAAAGGTACAGGAATAAGGCAGGATAAAGACCTGACCTTAGTGGAACTTATGAATCAGTCCACATTCTTTATCCTTCTGAGGGCATGTTTAGGACCCCAATCTTAGGAATAGAGTCTCTGAGCCACTAAGATGAGTTGCAGAAGCACAGCCAGCTGTCTCTCTAGCACAGTCTTATCTTCTATCTGAATGTGTGTGTGTGCACGTGCTGTAGGTGATTGTGTGGAAAATAACTTGACTACAATAAAATGTCTTTCTGGAAATCGGTTCTTACATCTTGCATTCTCTTGTTAACTTTTTCTCTATGTATTGATCAGTCGGGAAGTCAAGTAATTGTATTTTTTCACAGGGTGTAACAAAAATAAATTAAAATAGCACAGAAGTAAACAAATAACACTAGTCGGCAAAATCGTATATTTTAAAGTTCAAAATTTGTTTCAAATAGTGCACTAAGCTAAAAATGAAAGCATTGTTGGTATTGTTTTTTTTAATTTCCGCAAAGTCATTTCCAACTCATGAAAACCCAACTGTTCAGTAACTAACTGTTCTATAGGGGTTTTATGACTGTGCCCTGTCAGTCCTATATTATGAAGAACTTCTAGAAGCATTCAAACTGCCATTTTTTTGTCTTGTAGTGGAGCAATAAACCATTTGCACCTCAATGAAAGTATCAGTCCTTCTGAATATCAAAATTTTGCAAAACATCACTGATTTATTAAAAAAAACCACAGTAGTCCAATAATAGGATAGAGGCTATTTTGGTGGTGTCGTGGGTTATGAATCAAATTACTAACCAAACCTTCTGCAGTTCAAACGCATGTGCTGCTCTGGTAAAGCTTACAGCCCTTGAAGTCCCAGGGAAGAGTACCACCTTGCCCTGTTGGATCACAATGAATTGGAATCAACTTCATGGCAAGATGTCATAAAGTTTTCCTCACAAGGATGAATGACATGTACTGTATCATCACTCTAAACTTAGAGAAAACCCCCATCCATTAACAATTTAAAGACTGCTTAGTTGATAAAAGGTTGCACTGTCCAAAGCACTGGGCAATTCCAATAACTGATGGACATTACAAGAATGCTGGGCACCCATATCCAAACTTGAGACAATTCTGAAATACCCTACAATTTTAGATGACTTTTCTATGGAGACTGCATCATGTCTCAACTTCTTATGTCCCAGTTTGCTTTGGTTTCCCTCCCCCTCCCCCGCATAGGTGTTAATGTCAATTACCTCTCCTGCATGCTAATCTTCATCTCAGATTTAGCTCTCCGTGCAACTGTTACAGTGAGTGCTAGGCAGTGGTGAGATTAAAATAATTTACCAACAGTCAAACGGTAATAAAAGTATAATCATTAAAATAGACCTCAGATGCTTATTATTAAAATAATTTAGTAATTCAAGTAATTTAATGACCAATTAAAGTATAAGAAAATATATGCTGAAATATAATTTCTTCTTGCATACAATTAATACTTAAATAAGAACAATAAAAGAGGTACACAAAACTAGATTTTTGTGAGTCTTAAAATATGAGTAAAATATTAAATAATAACTGACAAAGCAGTAAGCTTTTTTTAGGATATTTCTGGATTGTTTCTTGATTGTCTTCCTCACTTGCAACATTTTTCAAATTCATCCAATCATTAATGGCTGTGTGATTTATATTTAATCATCTTTTCATGATAGGAATAGGGTCCCATTCCCTTACAGGAAGACCAATTCAACAATAATCATGCACTTGATCTAAAAGAAACATGTAGCTTCTCTTAACACATTATGTTCATCTTTGGAAAACCCTTTCCCCTCCTGATGTAAACTTGCAGCAATTGTTCTCACAATATTTTTGCCTCTGTTAACACTCCTAGGAATTTTATACTTCACTCATAATATCTTGTGGAAACTTTCTGTGTAACACAAAGCTGAAAGGAATGACAGCATATCACCCTATGATAGTTTGGTACTTTTGTCTTTATGATGCATGTTTGTTTATTGTATCAAATGCAAGGGGATAAAAGTTTCATATTTCTTCAAAAGTATAACAAGTTTTAAGAGAAAAGCAAAGCAAGTTTTATGAAATTTATACATAAATATTAGTTACATCTTATTTTTATGTTTATGGATTGACTGACCCTTACTAAACTTGCTTAGAATACATTGTTGTGCAAATTATCATTAAATAGAATACAAAATTTAAGTTTGTGATTGCCACTTGGGACAGCTTGCCCAGCAACCCACCTTAAAAAGAAGTCTAATTACACATGCCATTTTAACAACAGGTTCCCCAAAAGATTTGTTTTTAAAATCAGGGAACCGCTAAGCCCCGGTGGTGTAGGGCTCGAGTGCGGGACTGTGGCCCACTGGCTTGGGGGTTCAAATCCAGCAGCAGCAAGGCTGGGTAGCTCCCACAACCACCAGAGGGCAGTGATGACAAAAAACTCAGGTAACAATTTTTTTGAATGGTGTGAGCCAACTGACCCACAACACTGGTTTTAGTAAGGACATGAATAAGGAAACTCTGGAATGAGGTTTTGGAGCAGAACTGTCAGCTGCGGGAAGTAGATTGACAAGTTAGAGAGAAAATGATTGCATGATATTCTACATATAACATATATTTGGAGGGTTGTAAAAGGTATATGACAACATAAAATTATAATTTCAAAATATGAACAGAACTGATAGCTCTTGGACATGATTACAGTATAGTCCTTTTTTCTTTGTTGCTAATATATTTAATAAAATATGCATATAGTGGAGGGGTGACATATCAAGTTCTAGAGAAATAAGAGGGCTATTGTGATTCTGAATCCAATGAAAGTGGACAGATAATGCAATATTTGATTAAGTGCTGAAAGAGTTACTAAACCTAAGAGAGAATAACAGAAATTTAAAGGTTAAGCATGAGAGCTGGAGTGCTTCTTTCATGGAACATAAAGATATTTGTATTCATTGTAGTGGTAGAGCAGACAAAACCCAAGGCTTAAACAGAATTGTCCCAGAGTTCGTAAGTGTTAAGTGAAAATTCAGACTTGTCGCATGGGTATTGGTTGGAAAACTAATGACATTCAGATATATTATATGACAATATCTATGTTGAGTTGTTAAAAAAATCTTTATTTCTCAAGTATCGGTTGCCTCTCTAAACTTGAAGAAGTTTCATATGTATTCTTTCAGTATAAATCTAGTGGGAGATTGCTTGTGCTGACCATGGCTAATGTAAGAAATTCTGTTGACGAACAGAATTTTCTGATACATCATAATGACAGAGGCCCCGACACTGAATGACAGGAACTGACACTTAGCTAGAGGAAGCTAAGAAGCAAAATAACATTATGTGCTTCAAAGTTTGGAGGGGAGACAATGAGCCTACATCTGCAGTGAATTATAAAAATGTTTACCGGAACACACAGCTCCTGCAAAGAAAGCAGATGTGTGGACCACAGGGGCACTTTTCCAACTGTACAATTAGAACGATCAGTGACGGATGATCAGGAAACTCAGTGCTGCTA
Source organism: Nesogale talazaci (assembly GCA_004026705.1). NCBI lineage: Eukaryota > Metazoa > Chordata > Mammalia > Afrosoricida > Tenrecidae > Nesogale > Nesogale talazaci. Next base: position 24,542 of record PVJH01014013.1, read on the forward strand.
CACCCCTTGAGAGGATTCACCTTTCTCAAAGTCATGATCTCCAATCAGCATCTAGACATGATCCAATTTGGACCTGAAAATCATCACCAAAGGAATGGCTACCTAAAAAGTTAATGCTTTGAAAGATTTAATACTAAAATATTTAAAGTTTCAAGCTTTTCATGCATGAACTCATTTAGTTTATTGCAATGCAGTCATGACAAGGCATGCAAGTCAGATCCCAAGACATGAATCTCACGTTGGAGACTCAGAACTAGTAATTACACTGTTCAATTAAATGTCAGTATTCAGATAGCTAGACTTGAGGCTTTTACCTTTAATGAGTAGATTCAGGAGGGATGTCTGAACACCTTACCATCTCTTAGGAAGTCTGGATCTAAAGTCAGCTGTGGCAAGCTGTATGTAAGCATTCTCTTTGATTTTCGATGCCAGAAACCTTCTGATACTTTTTTCCAAAAATGAGCTGACATCCATGGTTTTATATAGTCTATATGCTGTCTGTTCTATGATAATTGACATTTTTTACTGCCAGTTAAGGAATTTTTGCATGGCATATGTTTAATTTATATTATGTTTTATGGTCAATTAGAGAATTGTTGTCTGACATATTTACATTCTTGTTTACTACATGTTTCAAGACCAAGTGCACTAATTTAAAATTATGATAATTGTTTAGTGACATATCTGTGTTCTGCTAATTTGTAGAGAATTGATTAAGATTACATTGTGTTACATTATCACAGAGTACTGGTAGACAGCCCAATTAAAAAAGTTATCTGCAACTTGGTTCACATATTTCTCTTAGCTTATTTTGGAGTTTAATCTTGATATGAGTTGTGATTAATGATCATGATGGAAACATGTATGTTTCTAAATCTAAATTCAGAATTTTTTTTCATTCAATACTTTACATTATATGTGACATATATCTATGACAGTTACATGATTTTATGTCAATTCAAAGATATATAAAAGTGTGGGCATGGTATCGAAATTAAGGTCACAGTCTGATGATGCCTCCTTATGGGTGTGGCCTTCTCATAAAGACGATCCTGCAAACCAAGCCCACTCTCTCTGTCTTCTCCTTTCTACGTGCTGGCCACCCAGAGAGCTGCTGGAGATCAGCAAAGTTTCCACAACTTCTGAACCTTGTGACTTTGCATGCACTGACCTGGTCTCAGAGTTTCCTGCATTTCACATCATTGCTTGTGACTGTATGAGTGTAAAGAGGGACTTATAGACTAGCGTTGTATGATGGTCTAGAGCTGGAGTCAGCTAGGATGCTTTCTTGATCTGTAATTACTTCCTGATACAAAGATCTATCTTATACTGATCATACTAGTTTCACTGAATTTGTTTCTCTAGTCAACCCAGACTAACACAACATAGATCTTCAAAAGAATTATTAAGGTATAAAAAGCATTAAAGAAGCCTACATAACAGTGACTTACAGATACATGCTTTAAAAATATTACAGAAACACATATGATACAGTTTACACAAAGTACACGTAACACTGAAACTTCACAGCATGCGTACACAAGGTAATACCTGTACTTCTTTACAAAAAGGAATGAAAGAGGTCATTTGTATGGTCAGATATACACTAAGAAAATGAAGACATCAAGGCAAACAAAGACTTTAGTGGACATGGATCTGAAGGAACCTGAGGGTACACAAAGCAAAGATAATAAATGGAATCTGAGTTCGGTTTGGTTCACTTGAGTGCACCCATTGTGAAGATTCCTCTGGAAGTGATGCTCCCAAATTTGAAATTAATAAGTGAGTTACATGACTGGTACCTGATACAACTTTCATTTGAATGTAGAGATAAGAAGGTCTGACTTAAAAAGAATTGGCCCTTCTGCAATGTGGAATCTTCTCTGGTGTTTTCAGGTATGAATTGAGTCATCAGAGATCCTCTCTACAACAGAACAAAACACTGTCCAGTCCTGTATCCCCCTCACAATGGTTGTTACATTTGAACGTATTGTTGTAGCCACTATGTCAATCCATATCATTATGCATCTTCCTCTTTTTATGTGGCCTTTTTACTTTAACAAGTATGATGTCCATTTCCAATTGTCTCTCTGAGTCAAAAATTCAAAACTCTTGAGTCTAAATCTCACCATACAGGAGGGAGGGTAGAGGGGAGGATGGGATAAGAGGAGCTGATACCAGGGGCCTAAGTTGAAGGAGGATGTTTTGAGAATGATGATGGCAACAAATGTACAAATGTGTTTTGCATACAATGGATGGATAAGAGTTGTACAAGTCCCCAACAAAATGATATAAAAAATCTCACCACCCTTGTTTCTAAGTAGTCTTATGGCTCTCTATTTCATCCAGAACAGATTTGTCTGTTCCTTTGGCAGACCATGGCACTTACAGTATTCTTTATGGCACCCTACCTTCTCTAGACAAGGTAGTGACTTAAAAACAACTTAGCAAGTTGGATGCTTTTGTTTTTACATACTATGCTAAAAACTGTTAAAGAAAGCCACTGCCACAATAAAAATCAAGATGATTTTCAATTTTATGTCTATTTTAAGCATATTACTTACTTATAATTCTACAGAAAGCTAAATCAAAGAAGGGATGGGAGTAAAAATCTGTTTACTACTTTACAGAACATGGTAAGAGAAGAGAGTCATCAGAAAAGTGAGCAGAAGCCTTTGACGGACTAAATGTAACTAAAGTAAAAACAAAAATGGCCAAGAGTTTTACAACATATATGACTGTATGGGTTGTTGGAACAATCTCTGAAATCTCTAAACACAAAAGAAAGTATACACATTCAGTTATCACTACTTTGTCAGTTTGTTTTCCTGTGGTGACTTATATGTTACTGTGATGTTAGAAACTATATTACTGAAATTTCAAGTACACATAGAATCACTCTCTGTGAGTAGGGTTCACTGGTGTTTGTAAACTAGTCAGTTGGACCTCAAGATCTATTTCTAGGGAAAAGTGACAAGTGGACATCTTTAATTAGCAGAGGAACATTTTGATATAATACCAAAAGATGAGCCCCTTGAATAGAGGGCATTCAAAATATTACTGAAGTAAGATTGATTCTTCAATGTAAAGTTGTCATTAATGACATAGATGAAGTAAAATGTTTAGACTTTTGTTTTATGATGTGGTGTCACTTGTGAAGAGACAGCGGCAAGCAGCCATTAATAATTGAAATTTGGAGGATACATATTAACCTAGGGAAATGGCATTATCAAAAGTTAAAATAACAAATAAAATAAATGCTCCTAGGTAATAGTGAGCTGAACTGCACTGACAATAGAAAACATTGGTTCAACTGTTTTAGAAATCCTAAGTTGAAGAAGAACATTACATTCAGTGTCAATAAGACTATTTTAAGATTGATACTAAAGTACAACCCTTGTCAGTAATTGGAGACTATCTATACCCAGGCAGCCTTATCAACAAACTGATGTAACAATGAGTCATTCTCAAGTCTACCCCCTAAAATTTGCAAGAGAGTTAGTTATCTGGCCAATCCACTTGAAGAGATCCATATTTGTGTTCACCCAAAGAAAAGTGACCCAGTAGAATGTGAGTTTATGAAGTGACATAATTAATATCACATTCAAATCAAATTTTGATGACTATAACTTTTAAATAGATGCAGAAATTTTTCTGGTAAATTCAAGACAGATTCAGGAGATGGCATTAAATGTGGAATATCATTGCTGTTGTAAGATGGATCTCAATTAAAAGTAGAAAATGCCAGAAAGATCTTTTGTGTTCCATTGACTATGCAAATGAATTCAATTGTGTGGGTCATAGAAAAATATAGAGACCATGACAAAGAAAAGGAATTCTAGAACATTTCATTGTACTCATATGGAAATTACATGTGGACCAAGAAGCAGTTGTTTGAACAAAACCAGGATATGCTACATGGCGTGGAATCAGGAAATATGTTATAATCTTTTATCATAGTATTCAATATATAGGCTGAGCAAATAATTTGAGAAGTCAACCTATTCGAAAATTGACACAGCATCAGTGTTGGAGGAAGATTCCTGGACAACATTCATTATGCAGATGGCACAGCTTTCCTTGATAACATCAAAAAAGGCTTGGTTCCCTTGCTGACAAAGAGAGAGATCTTCAGATTAGATTGCTACTCTAGGTGAAGAAAACCAAAATCACACCAACTGGATCCGTAGACAATATTATGATAAATTGAGATATATATATATATATATATATATATATATATTCCCTGCTTCAAGCTATATTTTCAATGAAAATGATGAAATCTGAACAATAATGGTACAAGACTAATGGAGAATTAATGAATTTTAATTATGGTGATGGCAAAGAATATTAAAAGTATCTGAAAAACAAATCTTAAGAAGTATAAGCAGAATGTGACTTAGGAGCAAGGAAGATAAGATTCATCTAACATTCTCTAAATACGTTATCAGAAGGGACCACTCCCTGGAAAAGGACACCATGCTTAATAAAATGAAGACTACCAAAAAAGAGGAAAAGCTTCAATGTCATTGATTGACTCACTGCCTACAACAATGGGATACAACATGACAATCATGAAAAGCAGTGTTTTATTTTGTTGAAACTGAGTGCAAATCATGAACTATACAAGAACACACCCATTGATTTTCCAACCGCCCACCTCACCCCATGGACTTAATAATTGAGGAAATATTGTGTTCTACATGGGAAATAATTGTATTCCTTATCCTCTATTGTTTTCTGTACCACACCTTTCTCCCATCTTGTGGTTAACGGATGGAGGGTCTGCTTGTATGTAAGGGTGAAGCATTGATGCTAAAATAAATCTCTCTTGCACCAGACCCCACATGACAATAACTCAGTCATCTTATGAATTTGAGGAGGGGCAGACAATTCTCCATACTTCAGACACCTCACTATATAGGGGTCAGAGGTTATTTGCATTGGGGAGGAGTCAGTAATCCTACTTGCACCCCAAAGTTTTTCTGACTACATAACAGAGGTAGACTCCCTGGGTGAAGTGTCAGCACCAAGAATGAAGCAGAAGCCTTCTGCCATGGAGACAAGACAGGACACACCACAAATGTGAGGACTTCAAATCTGCCTCTCTGGCACACTCAGGTCCTCCATGGGAAAGAGATGGGAGACAGAGGAGAAGGACCAAGGTTTGCTTCATGGTTTGGATCTTGCAGCTTATCCATCCATTGCTAGCCAAGTGGAAAAAGGAACTGGTTGAAACTTGGAACTTTATTAAAAGAACCAAAAGGAAACCTCATGCATCCCATGCCTTAAACCAAGTCTGAAATAGAAATTGAAGCCATTGGAAAAATAGGAAACCTTTTCTGAATTCCATGAAAATTTCCAAAGCAGCCAAAAATGGAAAAAACTATGCTTTGGGGTCAATTCCTACTTACAGCAACCATATAAGAGAGGGAAAAAAATTACCTCATAGTGTTTTAAGGTCAAAATTGACCTTATGACAGTGTTTTTTGAGCTAGATACTTTTTACCAGAGTAGACAGGCTCATTTTCTGCTAGTTCACGATGAAATCTCACACCTTCCTACATCCTGGAGAGGTTGCGACGCCACATGTCACATTAATGATACGACAGGAGAATTTGACTGCTTCTAGGAATACATATAATTTTGATGATGAGAAATGTATCTTTATTTATATTCACCATGAATATCGTTATATATTCTTGAGTGGAGTATCACTTGCATCATGTGATTTCTCATAGCAAAGTCAACAGGTCAAATTCAGCAGACCTTCTGTGGGAGAAAGATGAGGCTTTGGTCTCCCATAAAGTTTTATAGCCTCATCGTGAGTTGGGATTTCATCAATATCAGTGGCTTGGATTTAGGGTGTAGGTTTAAAATTTATATCCACCCTTTCCCACAATTGGGGGCTTTATAATTCTAATAAGGTTAGATGCTGATTTTAGAACAAGGTACAGATAAAAGAAAATACCTTCAAGATAGTCTCTGGGACTGTATATTCTCAACATGGTCTAATATTAAAATCATGTGCATTATAAAGATGCAAAATTTTGTATTTTTTTTAAAAGTCAGTGATCCCTGGTTCCAGAACACATGGCCTTTTGAATTCCAATCATTGATGTATAGAATTTACTTGGAGGGGGGGGGGGCATCACTGTCTCTGGTGGTCATGGCCGCTAGCCAGTGCCACTCCTGAAAGCTACCTCTAGATTTGAACCACCAAGCCCGTGAGCTGCAGTCCCACACTCAACCACTTACGCCAGCGGGGCTCAGCCCAGAATTTATTTTTAATTTCAGCTCCATTGAGGTTGAGTTCATAAAATGAATTTTACATTTTTAAAGCTACATTTTGATGTGTTATATATTTATTACATAAAACTATACCTATACAAAAGAAAGCATACTCACAAAACTATCACTTTAATTAATACCTTCTTCCCCTCCCTAATTTCTTTCTCATGTGGGCAACCACTGCAGTGTTTCTTGTAATTTAAGATTAATTTGTTTTTAAGAACTTTAAATAAATTGAAGCCAATATTATGTACCTTTTTTTGTGTGATGTATTTCAATCTGCATGTTTTTATGTTATCCATAACTATCATTTTATTGTTAAATGATATTCCTTTGTGTGAACACATAGAGGCTGCTTATTTATATACTTCTTTCTTGGCTTTGGAGTGAGTTCCAAGGTAGGGCAATTATAAACAAAGTTTCTGGGAACCTTTTTGTGCATAGACAGAGACTTTTATTTCTCCTTGGGAAATATATAAAAATGAAATAACTGGGTCATATCCTAATAAGTTTTAACTTTCTAAGAAGCTACCTGGCTTCTTTATTAAAATTCACTGGTTTTCCATGGTAGTTGCAACATTTTACCTAAGCAAGATGTGAGGATTTCATTTATTATATTCACTTCCAGAACTTAATGGTAGTGAATATATTAATCATTCCTATAACTGTATGTATTTCATTATGACTTTATTTACATTGTATTTTCAATGATGAGTTTTAAATCCTTTAACTATTTTTTCTTGATTGTTTTTCTTCTTACAGTTGACTTTTGAAAGGTTTTTATATGATCTATACAAGTTCTCTATCACATTTGAAAATATTTGCCACAATCCAGACCTTGTTTTATTTTTTTTTCTTAACAGTGTCTTCAAAGAGCACAGATTTTATTTTTGATTTGGATATGATTAATATTTTCTATGTAGATCATGTTTTTGGTTTTATATCTAAGCTTTGAAAATGAGTAAAAAATATTACTTCTAGAATTTGGATTCATACATGTATGACTTATTCCAAAGTAAGCATGTCTGAATGTGTCTGTGCAATCAATGGATGAGTTCAAACATGTTCTTTCTGTAATAAAATTGTCTTAGTTTTTAAAAGAAATTTACAATAAAAAGATCCAATCAAAATGGTGGTTTCAAGGGTATCTGCTGAGCCAATTAAACTCAAGGCACAGATGACAACCATGACGGTTGTGAGAACTGGATTTATAAATTCCCCAGGGCTAACCTTCATAGATTTTCTCCAAGGACACCAAATATTAAAGGCTAGTAAAGAAGTTTTATGAAAATTGAAAACTACTATCATGACAAAAATGCCAGAACACTTATGCTGAGGATTTTTAATTTCCATGAAACAGTGTACCTCTTCATTTTTCAAGGGTATCAAGACCTATCTTACAAGATTTCATTGAGAAACATTGTCCCATGCGCCATAACATCCCTTCGTATTCCTTTTGCTCCTCAGTCTCCAAGTGCACAGACCTTGCGAAGTCCAGAAGCCTCAACATACATGGAAAATATCTCAATGAAAAAGAGCACCATATTTTAATATATCTTTTCCCAGAAATGTATGGTATTTTGTAGCAAAAGATGGGTTAGAAGTTAGCTCACTGACTGAAAGGACATCAGTTCAGACCCACCAGCCAACTAAGGAAGGAAGGTGAAGACATCAGTTCCTTTATTAGTTACATTTTTGAAAATGGTGTCAGGTCATTGTGAATCCCAACAATTTTATAAGTTTTATTTCACCTCACCCAGGATGACATGCAAACACACACACACATTGAGTCCATATGTCTATAGCTCTTTATGGGGGAAGGAATTCTCGTATTTCTCCAGGGGAGCAACTAACATCTGTGACCTGCTGACTTTATGCTCAGTAACCCAATACTGGATATTCTCCTAATAGCAATGAGAAATCTAGAATAAAATTATTTTTTCAATATTAGCATAAATTCATCAACTACCCATTATATTGTTTCTTGTTACTTTTTTAAAACTTGGTCTCTAATGGGTAGATTTTAAAGAATACAGTGTTCAAGACAGACACACATTCGTTGATCTTAGAAAAATATATTTTTGAAAAAAGAAAAATATCACTGCCATGGAGTAACTTTTGACCGAACGCAACCTATAAAACAGAGGAACACTAACTCTTTGTGTTCCCAAAGCTGTCAATCTTTATGGGAACACATTCCCCATATTTATCACAATCACTGATAAATTCAAACTGCTGACATTGTGAGTACTAGTCCAATGCATAATCCACCCATGCCACCAGGGCTCTGATATTTTGTACTAATTAAGTTAAATTATGATTATGGTTGGCTTTAGGAAGACTTCAAGTAGTACTCTTGGTATAAGGGTCATTTCAATGATATAATTCCAGGGATTCAACCAGCTTTCATGATTCCATGCAATCAAGGTTCCATAAGAAATTTTTAATTCTGTTCTGCAGTTTCTCAAGTAGGGCAATTAGCATCAAGATTCTGAAAGAATCTCTGGTCTCAATTTTAGAGCTGGTAGCCAAGTTCTTTCAGCTTTAAGGAAAATCTTCATGGTCTGTAGTGTTATCTAGCTATATGTTTCTTTCCTTACTTATATTCCTGATTCTCATGCTTCCATTATTTATCTAAGCAGATATACTTTGAATGTCTATTCACATGTTTTTAAGAATCAAGACAGTATACATCACATTTGGAGAGAGAGCAGGAGAACTAACCAGGCTATTTAGCTAAGGACCTTGGCTATAGTATGACAGTTTACCCTAATTCTCCAAACCGAGGAACCAAATCTGATGAGATGTTTAGTTATACACAGCAGTTCAGCTGCTACTCTTTCCAATGGGGAATATATATTATATATATGCATATATATATGCAATATAGAGTGTAGTGGCCTTCATGTAACTCATTAGGAATGACTCAGAAAAGGAAACTGAGAATAGTAGCACAACTTGAAGGATATGATCAATGGTACTGAACTGAAAACAGAAATAATCGAACCACTCTATATTCTGCTGTGTATATTTTGACAATGATATCTAAAGTTAAAGATAAATGATATATAAAAATTGAATGGATAAAGTCATATTTACTTATTCTTACCAGATTCTTATGTGACATAGGATAGTTTAAATAACTTCAGTTGAGGAATCTATCAGACTGGCATCCCAATTAGCGATTTATTCAACACCATCTGCAGGCTTAGTCAACATACCTGCCATAAATCAGGCATCAAACTAGACATTTGGGAATGATGGAAGATTACTAAAAGAATTAAAAAGTAAGGAATAAAAACGTACAATCAAATTTTTAACATTCAGCATTAAACTTATAATAGTTCATAAATATATAATAATTCACTCTACATTTAATGAAATATGGGGGTTAGGGCTATATGGAATTATGAAGCTTAACTGAGGTATGAAAGACCTAAGAAATAGATATAACATATTAATAGGTAAAATATTTAATATAGTTTTCTTATATTAAACTATTTCTCTGTAAAACTTTTTCCAATGTGGTCTGTAGATTAATTATTATTTCAATCAAAATCTCAGAAACATTTGTTAAAAACTAGACAAACTTGGCTGAGCTCCGGTGGCATAGTGGTTATGCACAGGACTGCGGCCCACTGGGATGAAGGTTCAATTCCAGCAGCGGCTCGACAGGTGCAAAGGCTGGGCCTCCTACTCCCATCACCAGAGGGAAGTGATGCCAAAAAAAAGACAAACTTGGTTACAACTGACTCAATGGCACTTAACAACAAAAATAACACATGCTGAAATGTATTGGAAACATAGGGGCTAAGAATGAACATAAGGGTCTTATGTGAGGGTTAGGAGTATGGTGAGAACTAGAAGAAGTTACACATTTTATTTTAAAATGTACCTACAAAGAATTTAAGAATAGTCTTTCAGATTTCAATACCATAACTGCCAGAATCAGATCAAGCTGAATAAGATATATGGAACAGTGAAACTTACAATAAGTTAAAAACTTATGACACATTAAATTTAAAATTGGAGTGCCATTTGGGTAGATTGAATTCTGAACACAATTATAGGCCTCTTTCAAAAAGAGATTTTCCCTTACCCTGTGTTTACTGATAGTATGGTAATTTTGAATAATTCACAAGAAGCAAAAACTTCAGTATGCCTACAATGATTTTTGTCTTCTCATTTCCCTTAGTTATTTCCTGTTCAGATTTTGTACTTCTTCCATTTGCCTTAGTCACTACACAATTAAGAGGAAGTTTCAGAGCCTCTTCTGGCATTCACTTGGAAGTTTTCTTTCCCATCTTTTTAATAAACTTTGGGCTGAGCCCCGGTGGCGTAGTGGTTGTGCGCGGGACTGCGGCCCACTGGGACGGAGGTTCAATTCCAGCAGTGGGGCTGGGCCTCCTACTCCCGCCACCGGAGAGCAGTGATGCCCAAAAAACTTAAAAAAAAAACAAAAAAACAATAAACTTTGTTTTCTTTATGAATGATGTTCTTGATGTCCCAGGGTTCATCAGGTCATCTGCCATTAGTGTTCAATGTAGTCAATCTGTTCTTCAGATGTATGCAAAATTCAGGTGGAATAGACAATGTCATTTCAAAGGGCAGCATTAGAAGACAAAACCAAATATTATAAAAATATATAAAAACCAGAGTTAGAATATTGAAAAGGAAGAAATGACCAGCATATCTTAAGTGGAAATAACTCAAAAAATGCAAACCTCGAATTGCAAAACTGAAAAAGTATATGGACAAAATATCGAATGATGCAGAAAACATCCAAAGAAGATGGATGGAATCCACAGATTCACTGTACCCCAAAGTAGTCAATGTTCCATGAGTTTAGGAGGTTGCATATGAGTGAGAACCAATGGTGCTAAAGGAAGGAGTTCAAGGTACACTGAATATATTTGTCAAAAAATCCAGTCTTCAGGACTTAATGGAATCCAAGCGGGGATATTTCCACAAGGTAATGAAGTACTGCAGCACTGACACCTTTATGTCATCAAATTTGGAAAACATATACTGGTCCAACTGACATAAATTGGCCCCTATTTGTAACCCTTTCAAAGAAAGGTGGCCCACCAAAGTCCTCAGACTATAGAATAATATCATTGATATCACATATTTGCTTAAGATCATCTAACAAAGTGAAGCCATCTATTGAAATGAAACTATCAGAAGCTCAGGCTAAAATCAGAAGAAGACTTGGAAAACAGAATATTATGGCTGATGTCATAAAAGTTTTGTCAGGGTAGAGAAAACCAGAAAGATGTTTATTTGTGTTTTATTGTCTATGCAAAGACATTTGAATGCATGTACTTGGAATTTCAGACAATTCTTTGTGTTCCTGAGAGTTACTTATTCTTGGATCGAGATGAAGTTATACATACAGAACAAGTGAACATGGCATGATTTAAAATCAAGAGAGGTTTGTGCATGATTGTATCCTCTCACAATATCTCTCAATTCTTATGCTAAGAAAATCATTGGAGAAGGTGGATTGTATGGAAAGCAGTGCAGCATTGAAGGAAGGCTTGATGCAACCTTGCTTGCATAAAGTGATGAGAATTTGAAGCACTTGCTGTGGTAGATTAAGGATCTAAATTTTCAATATGTAAAGATCAAAATCCTCCCAACTGGACTAACAGGAAACATGATAAGAAGAGAGAAACTGAGCGTTTTCAAGGATTTTGTCTTACTTGGGTCCCCAGTCAATACTTATGGCAGCAGCAGTTAAGAGATAAAAATCAGTGTTCCATTCTCCTGCACAAAACCTCTACAAAGTGCTGAAAATCAGGGAGATTACTCTGAGAATTAAGGCATGCTTGATTCTAGCCATGGCATTTCCTTCTCTGTTGGAATTCTGGTGGCATAATATTTAGGCATATAGGACTCTTATCTGCAAGATCAGCAGTTCAAACCACCAGCTGTTTTGTGGGGGATCTTTGTGGGATCTTTCCACTTCCGTAAATAGGAGATCAACCATTTTCTGTAGGGTCACCATGAGTGGAATGATCTTGATGTGTGAGTTTGGTTTTCAAGTGCATGTTATAGCTGGGTATCGAATAATGAGAAGAAACTATGTGTTTGAATAATGGTCTGGGTAAGGAATAGTGAAAGTACCATGGACTGTGAATCAAAAATACAGATTTCTTTCAGAAGTACAACCACAATGCTCCTTGGAGGTAAGGATGACAAAAGTTCATCTCTCATACTTTGGATACGTTGTCTGGAGAGACCAATCCTTAGAGAAGGTCATCAGGCTTTGTAAAGTAGAGGGAGATCAAAAAGTCTAAAGCTCTTGTGTTTGCAACAGTAATTTCAGACATACTCATAATCGGGAGGATGGAGCGGACCAGGGTAGTGTTTCCTTCTGATGGATGGAGGAGTTGATATGAGTGGTAACTTGCTCAGTGGTACCTAACAACAGTAGTAAAAACACAATGGCTCTAAATAGGGGCAGGCTTTGGGCTGACAACCACTAGGTTCGTGATTCAAATTCACCAGGTGCTTCCTGGTACAAAGCTAAGGCTATTTGTTCCTCTAAATGCTTATGATCTCAAAAGCCTACTTAACATACCTATGAGTTGTAATTAATTAGATGGCAATGGTTAAAATGGCTTTTAATGGATAACTGGGATTGCATGCAAGGATCAGGTTACAGCTATAAGAAGCCACATAATTCCTTGCTAACAGATAATTTTTCAAAGCAGTAGAATGATATAAATTAGAGGATTGTGTTTGTAAGAGGAATTCAGGTCCTATATAAAAGTTCCTCTTTTAGGCACATTTTTCAAGATCCAAATGTGAATTCAGGATCCTGAATGGCGTAGTACTTAAGCGTTGGACTGCTAACTGCAAGGTCAGCAGTTTGAAATCACTAGTCACTGTGGGGTCAAGAAAGGCTTTCCACCCCAGGGAAGAGTCAGAGTCTCAGAAACTGACAGAGGCAGTTCTGTCCTCCATTAGGGTCACTATCAACTCAACGGCAGTGAGTTGTGAGGTTCAGGATATGAATTCAGCGTTACCAAATGGATTTCAGTTCTCTGTAAACCTCAGCAGCAAACTCGATAGTGCTCTCCCAAATATCTGACCTACATAAATATTAGAAAATAAATGAGTGGTGCTTTAAGCCTTTACTTGTAATTTGTTATGCAGACATCGAGAAGTAATACAAAAATGTAACACATTGAAATTATTTACACGCAAGGCCCAAAACAATTAAATTGCTACTGGAAAATCTCTTTAAAAAGTACTTGATATTCATTTGCAAAATTAATAACATGGCTAATGCCACATTTCATACTCAAAAACCATTTAAAGTTAAATGACCTAATATAAAGCTAAACTTGTCTAAAAGGAATATTGTCTAAAAGAAAATGAAGGGAAACATCATTATTACTTTAGATATGCATTCGTGCCTGATGGGGACACAGAAAATATTTATAAAGTGAAAACGTGAAAAGTTGGGCTTTATAAATATTTTAAAAATTGAAAATCAGGAAAATGAGCAGGGAGCCACTGATTGGGGTAAAACATTTGCAGCATAAATATGCAGCATCTATTTTAGGCAGAATACAGGATATGTAATATGTAATAAAAAGATGAACATCCTCTGCAAGTCACTTTCAATATATTAATCAATGTAAAGCCTGTCCTTTGCAGAAGTCAAACATGTACGAGCTGTCTCCATTTTTCAAGCTGCAGGATCATTCCATCTCTGACCATGGTCATATTCTCTCCCTCAGCCCTCCTCTCTCCTGTTTGGGTTAAGCAAGTCACTGCAATGTCTCACAAAAGTCAAAAAAGGTACTTAAATTGCTGTATGAAGGAGCAGAGTCCAACTGGGGGTCAGGATCGATAGTCTACAGTTTCAGAAGAAACTCACCAAACAAAGAAGTCAAGCATTTCTTTCGCAACACAGGACAGGCCCTGAGAAGCGTTTGACTGCAGACCTCTGGGTCTGCAGACCTCTAGGCTCCCTCTGAGCCTTGCTCTTGGTTCCATGTGTGTCCTGCTGGTTCCTGTCAGACCCTCACATTGCCTTCAGTGTTCTAGCCTTTGACCTATGCCAGACTTCCTTGTGACTTAGAGACGGAGCTGCTCACAAGTTAAGTTCAAACTCAACAACCACACTGAGAGAGAAGAGTGAGACTTTCTGCTACTATAAAGGTTTATAGCTGTAGGAACCAAAAGAAGTATTTGTATGCAGTACCATAGGATTTTTATGACCCAGAATTGACTCACTGACATTAAATGTGTTTTCTTCCTTTTCCTGTTGCTCTTCTCTTCTTGCATTGCTTTTTCTATTCCTTCCTGATTCATGGTCTCTCACAATTTCTGTCTCAAAAACCTCGGTGTGCTGACTATATATATAAAAGGATAAATCAAAGTATTATTATAAAATTATAGGAAATATTATTGTTAATTTTTAATGTGAAGCTATTATTTTTCAGCTTATACTCTATCTAGGTGTGGCATTCATGTGCTTATGTTAATTTTATGATTGAAATGTAAGGGTGGAGTCTAACCTGTTAATCTGGATATAGCCACTGAGTAGTCAATGAGGCCTCTATGTGGGCATGGCTTTTTCCTGAAACTTCTGGGAAATCTCACAATATTTCCCTGGTGAAGATGAGAAGCTATCTTCCCCAGTTGTTGGGAGTTAGAGAGATGATTAATCATGGACTAGACAAGCTGGCAGCATTGGAGAAGCTGGAGGAGCTGGCGGAGACACCACACAGCTTTGCCCTGATGGAGCCAGACCTCTGAAGCCGGGGCGGCCAGATGGAGACCTCTGCCAGTGATGAGTTGCTTCTGCTGTTGAGGGACACTGAGCCATGGAGGCAAGGTACCCTGCCAGCACCAGGATTCTGCACCCATTCACCTGTGACTTCGTGAGACGGAAGAAAACTTTATAGACTGATTTTAGGCATATAGGTTAATATCGGACTTATGACTTTGGACTAGACTAGGCTGGGATGCTTTCTCCATGTCCCATTCCTTTTGTATATAAACCCTTTCCTTATATCGATATGCATGTCCTTGAATTTATTCCTCTAGTCTACCCAGACTAACACACTTGGGTTATACACTTCTTGTGAAAGTGCTTTCATCTCAGTAACTCTAAGCATATCAGAAGGGAATTTGGTATCATTAGAAGACAGTTCAGTGATCTCAGTCTGGAAACAAAAATATTGCCTGAAGGAGTTAGATCGGGATTATAGGATGGTTGGGGTAAAATTTCCCAACAAAGTTTTCATAGGACAGTTCTTGCTATCACTCAGGAATGAGCAGGTGCATTGTTGTTTGGTGTGTGTGTGTGTGTGTGTGTGTGTGTGTGTGTGATATATTTATATGTGTGTATATACACAACTCCTTTGTGGGTTGAATAATCCTTTCACAGGGGCCACCTAATTCATAACAGCAGCAAAATTGCAGTTATGAAGTAGCAATGAGAATAATTCTATGGTTGGGGGGGTAACTACAACTTGAGGAACTGTAGTAAAGGGTCACGGCATTAAGAAGGTTGAGAACCACTGCTTTAGAGCAGCTTATCAATAAACTCCAATTATTGTTCTATGTCCCTTAAGAAAGATTTATCAAGATTACCACCCAAAAGACACATTATAACTTTCTGAGGTAAGCACTCTATTTTGAATTGAATGTAAAACAGATGTTCTAAGAAGGCATTTTTGCATCATACTCTATTGATGTAAGTATATGTTTCTTAATTTTTTCACTCATTCATTAATTTTGAATGCTTCCAAACAAGACTAAAGAGAGTATATTCCAGAGATACCTGTTTACAGTATCCATTGATCACTGAACTATAAGCAACTTTTGTTTGGAATAAACACCTGCTCACATGAAGTGAAAGAAACCCTAGTAGAAATATTATTTTTACTTACAATTGATATGTAAGTATGATGACATCAACAGATTCATGGAAAATTCATAAAATACAATACATTTTTTCACATCATTTCTCCTTGTTGCTAACATCTTGTCAAGTTGATGGCATGATCTATCCAAGAAAAGTCACAAATTGCCCATTTCTTTTTGTGGGAAACAAGAGATTTATTTGTATATTACACTATTTTGCATAGTATAGTATCTTCATTTGCACATGTGTATTGAGCATTCCTTCTATTATTAGACAAAACATTAATTATAGTTTATCCAGGAAATATCAATCCACATGGACAAAATTAAATAGCCTCCTGAAGTAGACTAGCAAAAAGATTATTCCGTGAAACTTTCCCAAATTGAAAGTGGACAAAAACCTTAAGCATACCCTTTTAAAATATAATTAACAATTCATCAAACTGATAAGCATCAATTGGTGTGAATATGGAACAATAGACTATGATGCATTACTTATAAGAGCTTTAAAAGTTTCAATTCCCAAATTCTAACAAACTGTTTTTTAAGCATAGATTCAGGAGTGAGATCTGGGCTCACCCTGAATCCCAGCTATAACTTGTTTATTTAGTTCTTACGTCATTGTCTTGCCTGATACCTTCATGAATAATCAATGATGATAATGGTGCCACAGCAAAATGTGGAGAAGAAAGCAGATGGTGCCTGGTTATCAATTAAAATAGTGTTTGGGGCGCTAAAGGCTTGTATTCAAATAAGCAGCCATCTAAGCAAGAGTCACCTAAGTCCACACAGCAGAAGCACAGCAGCTTGTGTGATGCAAAGATGATATGGTGACAAAAATCAAATATGGTGACGGGGAAAGTATCAGAACTTAAATTACAACAAAGGACAGAGGGAGCCCCAAGTCATTAGCAGAATAGTAAGCAGACTGAGTCATTGCCAGATCTGCCTTAGCCAAAGACAAGAGTCCCAAACTATTACAGTCTTAATTGTATTGGATCAAACTTGATACTTGGCCAGTTGATCTCCATATAGAAATGACCTGAATTTATTAAGGGGGCAAGTATCTCTTACTTGTTCCATGATAGTAAATTCATCCCTGGACTTTTGCATGCTGATTGGGGTCTTCTCACTCTTACGCAGAATTTATATATTTTTTTCATTATACCAATAGGATCTTATCCTTATCTTATCACACCATAGTGTGATTTATTTTGTTTATTGTTCTTTGTTGGGTTTGCAAGGTGTGAAGCACAGGAGGAGTGTATGTATAATGATAATAACTGACATGAGGTGTTCTATGGACATAAACTATAGAGAGGGAAAAGGGATGTTGGGAGTAGATCATAAAGCATGGAGGGGGAGGGAGCAATAGAACCGATCATGATTGCACAAGTCATTTCACCATGGGGGTGAGGGGGAGGCTCTAAAACAGATGTGGTAGTGACTGCAAAATTCTCCATGATACGATTCAATTATTGAACTACTCAATTGTATGATATATAAATTATATGCTAATAAAACTATTGGAAAAAAACAATGGAAGCCTCAAGACTTTTTTTTTTGTCATAGTCCATGTATATTCTGGTACAATGTAGAAGCAGTCAGTTTCAACATCTAGCTGCTTTAAAATCTAAGTCACTCACATGCAACTATTATCTATCCTCTTCTGTCCGCTGGCCATAACACATGGTTTGTGCAGGCATTATACTGACCAGTGTTGGCAAATTGCTATGCGTGACAGCAGAAGTTTCTGAAGCTTACCTTCACACACTAATTAATCTTGAATTTGGGATTGCATACACCACTTGTCATTCCTTGTGAACCTGTTCTTATGACTTGATTGGCTACAAGAGATAGCTACTATTGCATTTTTAAGTAAAGTACATATTAAACTGGCTATGAAAAGTAAAAAGCAATACAGGAAAACACAAACTACTCTTTTTCAGTTTTCCACATTCAATTCATTATAATGTTCAATGAGGTCCTGCAAAAGAACTGGACAGTTAGTCTATATATTTTGTCAAAGAGAAAAACAAAAATGACTCATTTCCTGTTATTCACACATTCTCTCAGATGTACATATTAGAAATTACAATTTTTAGAGGGCCTGAATCATGATGACTTTTTCTCTCTACAGATTATAACACAGAAAGAGAGCAGCATCGAGGATAACATTTTCATATTAACGATTCCAAAATGCTTAGAATCCACCTGTTAGTCTGAATTGTCAGGAACTTCACTTAAATAGTCATGGCTTTTTAAATTTTTGATTGTGGAACATTTGAGAGCCATCATTAGTTTTAATATGCTTTAGCTAACTGCTAGGAAGGGTCTAATATGTGTATTTATAAATGCATTGTATTTCTTCATAAATGCATAGTTTTTTCTAGATCCTGGTTTTATTTAAGAAAGTATGACCTTAGCATATAAGTGACACTATGCTAAAAATAAAATCCTACACTGATTTAACCTGTGACCTTGTTAAAAAAAAACGCTTTGATAAAATAGTGCAATTTTTTCAGGGACTTTTTTTTTTTTTTTTGGCATCACTGGTGGTCGTGGGCGCTACCCAGTGCTGCTCCTGAGAGTCACTGCTGTATTTGAACTGCCAAGCCCACGGGCTGCAGTCCCGCACTCAACCACATATGCTGCCAGGGCTCAACCCCAGGGATATTTTAAAGATTAGAAAAACTATAATTGAAGAAAACTTTGATTTGTTTTTTTTAGAGAATGAACCATATGGAGTATATACTATTTTTTGTTGTTGTTATGGAATATTTTCAGTTTGGATACGTTTATCAATGTTCCTTTTCTCAGACATATGTACTAAATGGAAACATAAAATACTTATAAAAGAAATGAGATGTAAAGTAATTTATGGATGAAAAGTTTTAATAAATTTTTTTAAAAGAATGATGCAGCTTTTTTATTTTATTTAATATCAACAGAGGTCAGTCAATCTATACCCCTCCCAAGATTAATGTGGAGTGCATCCTTGCACATTCTTAATCACTGAAACCTAGGTGACCTTAGAGCCAAAACAAAGTTTAGCAAGATATTTTGCTGTACATCAGCATTTACTGAAGTTCTGAGATGCTGAGTATACAAATGCCACTCCTAAAGCTTGTTTATAATGTAAAGATATGACAAAAACCACTTTAAGGAAGTGAAGAAAATTGGTTTTAAGATATTTTGGAAATATTTTCAATTGCCATTATTTACATAATATGCTTGATTTTCAAAGCAATTTTATAGATGTCCACACATTCATAATTTAAAAATATTAGAAATAGAGAGAGTTTGGCCTCCCAAACTGCCTGGTTCTAACTCAATCTGAAATTCTTTTTTTTTTTGGGGGGGGGGGGGGCATCACTGCCTTCTGGTGGTCGTGAGAACTGCCCAGCACGGCTCCTGAGAGCCACCACTAGATTTTAACCGCCAATCCCACAGGCCGCAGTCCCTCACTCAACCACTTATGGCACTGAGGCTCAAGCCCCCGAAATTCTTAATAAAGCAAGAAATTCTTAATTCTAACTCAATTCAAAATTCTTAAGCATAATTGTGGACAGAGATTAATGATATCTACCATTTTGAATCTGGAAATCATATGGTCTACTATGATATGGATGCCTTAAAAAGGAACATTGTTATATTCACTTTCAAATGTAAGAATCAAAATATTTCCTGAAATCCAACCTGTACGTCATTGTATAATACCCATATGCCTAAAAGGAAAACCAGTTAATATCTCTATTCTTCAAATGTATTTAAAAAAACACTAATGACAATATGAAGATCTTAGAGGCTTTAAAAATCTTCTGCAATTAAATGGATCAACTACAAAATCAATGCATACTAATAATTATTGGTTATTTGAAGGCAGAAGATGAAAATATCAATAATCAGTAGCTGAGTAGCCTTGGTCACTGAAACAATGAGAGCTCACATGACATAATTCTGCAAGACCAACAGTTACACATCAAAGCCATTTTTTTTCAACTACACAAATAATGATTGTATGTATGGACAATGCCAAATGGAATACATATTCTGATGGATAAAATTAACTATATCTGTGGAAACATATGTTAGAAAGTTCAATATCAACACTTAAGCCAAAACCATGAGCTGACTGTAGAACAAACCATAACCTGACGTTTCAAGCATTTCTCCTCCCAGTTCATGGATTTTCTGACTCAATACCATATTTACATTCAAGTTCAAGTTTCAAAACTTTAAAAGAAGTTTATTATAAACAAAATACAAGCTTGCATATATCCTGCCCAGATTTAGAGGACATTCAAATAATAGAAGCTATGGATTGAGTACTAATGACTGAAAACAAGATATGACATGATATCAAGACTATCATAAATGAAAAAAAGTAAAACACCTTTACATGACATGAAAAATGCAAAGACCAAAATGGATTTCAGAAGAAACTCTAAAACTTCTGGTTGACCACAAATAGAAGATTTGGAGCAAAAAATGCTGAACAGGAAATTTCAAATGGCACCTCAGGAAGGCCAGTTCATATACTATCATAAAATCTGTAAAGCCCTAGAGTCATAAAAGCAAAAGGGAAGAACACATTCAGCATTTCTCAAGTTGAATATTGGAAGATTCCAAAGGCAAAATTTGGAATGATGCACATAGCAACAAAGGGACATTGAAAGCATATATAAACTACCATACTGATAATGATTGACTAGCACTCCACCATTTTAGGAGGTAGCGCATGCTGCAGAACCCAGGCTATTGACGGAAGTCCAAGCTGCACTGAATGGATCAGGGAAAAGCAAGGCTTCAGGAATTGATGGAATACCAGTTGGGACACATCAACAGATTAAGCACTGGACACAATCACTCACCTATGCTGAGAACAGAAAGGCTAAAGAGATTGAGATACATGCATAGCTTCCCTCACCCAAAAAAAAGGAATTCAATATGATCTGGAAATAAGTTAACAATATAATTAGTATAAACTGCAATGAAACTATATTGAAGATGATAATTTTAAATGATACACTAATTGACATACATTAACAGTAAACTGAGGAATTCAATCTAGATTCAGAATAGGCTGTGGAATGAGAAATATCATTGCTTATTTATATCAGATGGCTTTTGTCTGAAGGAGAAAATACTGGAAAGATATCCATGTATGTTTTATTGGCAGTTCACAAGAAGTTGAGTTGTGGATTAATAAATTATGAAAAGCATTGCAAAGAATAGAAGTTTCAAAT
Source organism: Nesogale talazaci (assembly GCA_004026705.1). Classification (NCBI taxonomy): domain Eukaryota; kingdom Metazoa; phylum Chordata; class Mammalia; order Afrosoricida; family Tenrecidae; genus Nesogale; species Nesogale talazaci. The sequence goes on from PVJH01014013.1 coordinate 45,973, forward strand.
CACAAAATTGTGCCTATATATACCTGGATATAGGTCAAGAATCATTGTTGATACCGAACAAGGCCATACTCCATTCTTAAAAATTAAGAATGATGCATGGCAGGATTTTTTTCTTCATCCTATTTAGCCTATCTATGTACTAAGCAAATAATTTTTATCAACAGGGATATAGGAATATGCATATGGCATAAATTTAAGGCTTATTAACATGGAATAAGAATAAGACAGTAACAACTTACTGTATACAGCTGACTGTTCATGTTTTCTACCCAAACCCTGTACAGCTGAGTCAAGATACCAGATGAAGTAGACATGACTGATTATTTTAGAATTCTGAACTATGGAAGAGATATAGAGAAGTGGGTCGAGAGAATAAATTGAATACAAGCAACAAGTGAGAAGGCAGGCAGCCATATACCATACAGATATTTTTTACTTTTGCAAGTAGTGTTTGAACTGGATAGAGACCTGATAGTCTGCTCCTGGTATGTTGGGGACATAAAATGGCACTCCTTATCTTGTCCCCATACCCTCCCATTGGCCAAAGTGTGAGTAGCCCTCACTCTGACCGACCCAGAGGTCTCTGGCACATCCTCTCCTCTCTCCTGCACGGCTCCTATGTGACCAAGCATCCTGCACCTTGCGACCTTCTCAGCTGGCAGGAACATTATGCAGTGGTCCTTCTGCTCCAACCTTCCTCATGGTATTCTCATTTTTATTTTCATTCTTTCTGACTTTTCTTCTAGCTCCATTTTCTTTCTTCCTCCACTTAATTTTTAAAAATAATTCTATCCTCTTCCTCAGCGCCTCTCTAGTTGTTTCTTTTTTCTATTTCTTTTGAGGTACACTTAATTAATATAACTGTTCCAGCTCTATATTGTAATTCTGGATTTCATATGCTTGTGATTAGAGTTAGATTTTGAAGGGCATTATCCGCTGATGAAAAGAAATAGGATGAGATTAAGATCTGACCTTAGCAGAGGATGTGAATCATGTCAGACTTTGTTTAATGTTTGTCTGTGTTACTGTTATAAAGGATATAAGAAATGATATGCCATATCTGAGAGGAGAAAAGCTGCTTCTGGAATGTCCTGGGAGATGATCTGGCTGCTGACATGTAGTAAGAGGCCAATGCTTACTGGATGTATAGAATATAGTTCAGAGTGGCGTAGAGATTATTATATTTGTGTGGAGGAGTATATGTTAATTGAATTGCACAATTAGTACATGATATTACTCCCACAAAATTTCTGTACTTTTCCTGGTTACGTTATTGTAGGGGAAGATATTTATAGGATATTCCTGTAAGCAATTATGTACTGTATTTCTGGGGGGACATCACTGCCCTCTGGTGGGAGTAGGAGGCCCAGCCTTTCTCCTGCAGAGCTGTTGCTTGATTTGAACCGCCAACCCACTGGGCTGAAGTCCCGTACCCAACCACTACTCCACGAGGGCTCAGTCTGTACTGTCTTTCTTGCATGGACAACTTAAGAAAATGAATAAAATGAGAAGCCAGGGGAGTGATCTCAGCATAACCCGGAATGGAACATGTTCTCTGGACCCAGGATCTGCCTGCACTGTGGATTTAGGACTGAGCCCACCCAGTACCACTTGAGATATTTCTTCAAACTTATATGAGTTTCTGTGGGGCACTGCAATGATTTTCAGAACCCAGAAATGTAAAGAAATATACTCAATGGAGGAGTGGGGGGAAAATAGAACAGACCAGCATCTTGGAAGGGCTTAACATTTAGAATTTATTCAATCTCAAACTAGTTGGGGATAATTTGTGTTTTTATGCTGAAGTGTTCACATTTTTCATTAATTGGAGAGGTCAATTTTTGCTTGATCTTTCCTTGACAATATAATATTTCCATTCAGTGTGCTTATCTTTAGTTATGAATTCATTGTATGAAGAACGTTAGCAAAGACACACATATGCACACCAAAAAAGATCAATTTTAAAAGGACAGGAATATTAGCAGACACTTCACCAAAATAAAATCAGGTGGAAATTGAGTATCATCAGATATTAGAGAGATGTACATCAGAACAGAATATGATATCATTTCACTCAGGCATTAATAACAAAATCCTAAAAATATGTAAAGCAATTAATGCTGGAGAGATTTTTGATAGACTGGAACACTCATATACTGCTGGAGGGGTAATCAAATAGTGTAATCATTGAAAATTATGCATAGGACACTTCCTTGTAAAGTTGTAAATAGAAATACCATATGTTTCAACAATGCAAATATTTTATATATATCTTAGAGAAGAAACTTGCTACAAATAGATATAGCTAAGCTTCTATATGTCCATTGAAGCTCTATTCAAAATAGCAAAAAGATGGAAACAAGTTAATGGCCATTAATGCCAGAGTAGGTAATCTGTGGTACAAATACACAGTATGACATTGTTCATCACTAAATAATTAATCTGATAAATATATACTTACATGGAATAATGTCAAAGGCATAGTAATGGGTGAACAAAGTCGATCACAAAAAGTATTGTACTAGGCCACGATCATAAAGTCAAGGAAATGGTCTTACACCAATGGAAACATATTTTGATATTTAAAAGGATGTGAGGAAAAGAGAGTGCATTTACATATGTTAGTAAATGAATGAATTTGTTGTGTTTACAAACATTGAAATTATTCAGTATATTCAGCTCTTGGGTCTATTAGAAAATAGTTGTCACTAACACATCTCAGGATGGAGGACTCTCAAGACAAAATAAGCACAAGGAAATATTTTTAAATACTTAGGAGATAAAATATGACTAAGTTGAAGAAAGTTACAAAAAATTAAGATCTTTTGAAAATGTTTAGAAGTCAGCTGAGCCCCGATGGCGTAAGTGGTTGAGTGCGGGACTGCAGCCCACAGGCTTGGCAGTTCAAATCCAGCGGCGGCTGTGAGGAGCAGCACTGGGTAGCTCCCACAACCACCAGAGGGCAGATGCCCCCTCCCCACAAAAAATAAGAAAATGTTAGGAAGTCATTTGATAAGACAGCATTGATGAAGCACAAGTTTATATTAATTACTTGCAAATACATACCTGTGCATATGTCTTTAAAAGCCTAAAATAAAATTCCTAAAGACTGCATTATGCTTACATATGTGGATCATCTTTAACTAATAATAAAATATAAGCAAATGTTCTATTTGAAGTTTTAATTGTTTCAGGATGTGAAATAAAATCTATAACATCTAAACAATAATGAGTGCAAATGGTTTCTATTAAAGAAATAAGAACTCCTGATGATACAGTGATTAAGCATTCAACTGTTAACTACTTTTGTACAAGCTAGTATGTCCTACTATGAAGTTTTAATGTGTCTTATAGTGTTATGATTAGTCACACTCTATTGAAGGCAACAGGTTATTGTAGATTTGAATGTACTAAACCATATATTTTTGAAATATACAATAGTAGACTAGAGCATAAGTTGAGTAAATAACCTGATCCATAAAAATTGCATATTAATTAAATTGTGTCATTTATGATGTCAATGGTTAAGCATAGAACTACCAGTATAAAGATTGATCCCTCTAATCCACCAAAAGTTCTTTGAGAAAGACGTGGCAATCTGTTTACATCAAAATTACAGTCCAGAAATTCTGCAAAGCAGTTCTGCTGTGCATACAGAAGGTCAACATGAATCAGAACAAAATTGACAGAAACGATAAGGGATACCAAAGAAGAATCATTGCCTTTGATTTATGCTTCTGCTAAGCAATATTGAAAGTAGAGGGGACCACCAAAAGAAAAAAGATTATGTTGGAAGAAGTACAGCCAGAATGCTTAAGAGGCATAATTTGGGAACGTGGTCAGGAGAGATCACTCCCTAGAACGGACCTTATGCTTGGTACAGAGAGGGGGCAGCATAAAAGGGGAAGACCTGCAATAAGATGGAAAAAGGCAATGGCTATAACAATGGGTTAACAATAAGAACAATAGTGAGTCTGGTGCAGGAATGGACAGAGTTGTACTCTGCTGTACATAGGATTAGTATGAGCTGGAAACAACTGAATGACACTTAACAAAAAGAACTACATATACATAAAACCTATGGAATAAAATAAAGATCATATTATATATAGAGTATTGAATTTTTTGCTTATAGTTTAGCATTTAAGGATGGAAATTAAGATTGGAAAGGTATATGTCTGAGGGAGGCAATAAAGTAAATAGGGAAAAAAACATTATCTGCTAATTCCATTTGTCCACGAACTTTTTGAAGCCCCTTGTTAATATTAAGGTTGTGTTATTTGTACCCAGATCATCCCAAGTAATTCACATGATTTAACTTCTTCAAGAGGAAATGAATTGGATATCAAATTGTGGCAACTTTTCCTAAACTGGCATATTACATGAATATTAAATTTGACACTCTCATAAAAGCTTTCATTTTTGTTTATAACATGTCATATTTTAATTGCTTTTTTAATACGTTGCCTCCATAATAAATTCCTTTTGCTGACAGATACCAATGGCTAGGTCTAAAAACATTTCAAAAGCTTGCTTTTCCTCTAATAAGCAAGATATTATAGCTGAACTTCAAAATTAAATTCCTATACTTGAATAAAATGTTATTTTCTGGATTATATATAGGAAATAGATGTATTTTAATTTTTCTTGTATTAAGGTAATAATATATAACTGATTCCATGTGTTTTGTATTGCTCTCTCCCTTAATATGAAAAAGAGAGCTAATTCAGATATTATTTAGTACAAATAAATTCTAGAATAACTTTCAACATTTCAACATTATGTATTTGCATGAAATGCTTACCTTTACTATTAAGTATTGAAAATATATTAATATCCTCCCTCTCGCAGTAGCTGTATTTATGAGGGAATTCTTTTTTTTTTTTTTTTTGGAGGGGGGGCATCACTGCTCTCGGTGGTGGGAGTAGGAGGCCCAGCCCCACTGCTGGAATTGAACCTCCGTCCCAGTGGGCCGCAGTCCCGTGCACAACCACTACGCCACCAGGGCTCAGCCCCGAGGGAATTCTTATCTTGCACCTATTTAATACTCTGTTTAATTTAAACTAATTGGTATTTGTCACATGATTTGGACAATTAAAGATAAAATATTTTATTCCGTGTGATAACCCTAAAAAGAGTAAATATGATTTCTTGTGTTGTATGTGCTCATTCATGGATGAATGTGTTTACCAAAGTTAAGTGGCATTTGTCACTTTCATTTTTCTTAGTGTACTGTGACCCTACATTCAGCTTGAATCTGCTTTTCCAGTAAATTTATATGCTTGGATACCTTAAATGTGAAGCAGTGTCACATATGCAGTGAATGGAATTGCTCTTCTATCCACAATACTAGTAATTCCCATCTAATAAGTGGAAGGGAGCTTGTAGATAAGGTGTGAGGACTCTAACTCTGGGATTGGTCCATTTTACCATTATACGGATACAGTGTGTGGTGAAATATGAATGGATGTTCTAGTCATAGTTAGCCTTTGCTATTCCAATCAAAAGATTTCAACCTGGATCTAGGTAAGAAAGCAGTGAGTTTGGAGTTTGGGGAGCAAGATAGTGGGAGATACTCGCTGGATTATTGGATTCAGTACTTAGTGAATGTTAACAGAATTCCTCCTGATTGCAACTGTGGTGAATATACAATGAATTAGCTCAGAAATAAGTAAACTCTTACTACCTGCATAAGAGGAGGGCTAGGAATAGAGCTTGAGTCCGGTTTCCCTCCCTATCCTGATATTCAGTTCTTGTGACTTGAGTTGTGGCCTGCTAACCTTAATTGATTTCACTACCTTTTGAAGCCATATGAATAAAGTGGATGCCACAAATTGATGCCTAAACTTTAGATACAGGGCTTCCCCATACTTTTAATAAAAGCTGTGAGTTCTGTGAAGCCAGTGTTGCACAATTGCAACACAATTGCAGAAGCTGAGATTCAGGGGGTTACACTAAGGGGAAGAAGTGATGATTGATTTCCAGGATAATGGAGTAGTTTAACATTTTTATGGTTATATATTTGCCTTCAACTCTTGGGACTAGTCTTGAATTAATTTTTCCAATTTCTTTCTTAAAGTGATTATAAAAGAGTCAAAGGAACAAGTGAACTAAAATCTATAGAAGGAAGGTTATAGGATGTCTAGTGGGGCTTGATCAAGAGCAATGTAGCAGCTGAAAGAAGATAAAAAACAATGGCAGGGGGCTGAGCCCTGGTGGCGTAGTGTTTGTGCACGGGACTGCGGCCCACTGGGACGGAGGTTCAATTCCAGCAGTGGGGCTGGGCCTCCTACTCCCACCACCGGAGAGCAGTGATGGCCCCCACCCAAAAAAAAAAAAAAAACAATGGCAGGACAAAGGGAAGTAAAAAAGAAATAGGAGAAAGAACTAAGAAGCAAAGGGCTTCCATAAAGGCCTAAATAGGCATGTACATATGCAAATTATATATGTGCATATATATTATGTATGTGTATGTATATAAATGAGAAGGGATTATACTTATGTACTCATATCTATATGTTAAGAATTAAGGTTGCAGATGGACATTAGGCCTCAACTCAAGTACTCCCTTAACACAAGAAAACTTTGTTTTAACTATCCAGCATTCTGCAATGCTCGTCTTCCTGACACAACCCAAGAGACAAAATGGGTGCATAAACATATGTGGTGAAGAAAGCTGATGGTGACTGGCAATAAAAACATAAAGTATCTGTGGTCTTAAAGACTTGAAGATAAACAAGTGACCATCTAGATGAGAAACAGCAAAATGCACATGGAAGAAACACACCAGCCTGCCTGTGTGATCCTGGAGTATTGATGGGATCGGGTACCAGGTATCTAAGACCCAGGATAAAATCATACCCAAGGAGAATTTCTTGTGGTAGTACATGGAGTGGAGACCCAATGCCCATCTGTACACAAAAGGACAACCCATCACAGAGGGGCTCATAGGGAAGGGATTAACCAGTCAAGGTGCAATGTAGCACCAATGAAACACACAACTTTGTTGTCGCTCTTTGAGGCTTCCTTCCCCCCATCATCACAACTTCTGGTCTACCTTAGAAATCAGATTAGATCAGAGTGTGCACACAGCTATAGATTGCTACAGCATGGCAATCCAGGATAGATAAACCCCTCAGGGTCAAGCAGAAGGATTAGAGGAGGGTGAAGGGAGAATTGGGGAATTGATCACAAGAAGCAAACTATAACCCACTCCCAGGGGGACAAATAATGGTAAAGTGGGTGAGGCGCAATGAAGGAAGGTGTAAAATATGGAAAAAAATTATCTACAACTTATCAAGGTGGGCAGAAATGGTAGGGACAAGAAATGGGGAGCTGATATCAGGGGCTCAAGTGGGAAGATATTGCTGTGAAAATGATGATGGCGGCATATGTGCAAATGTGCTTGATACATTAGAGGAATGAATGGATTGTGATGAGAGATGTAAGATCCCCCAATAAAAATATATTCTAAGTGAACCATCTTGAAGCAGGAGGAGAAATCCCAAGACCAGCAGCAAATCAGTAAATATCAATCATGAAAACATGGACAACAGGGAAGCGAGTGTTGGGACACATTGTACAGTATGAAGAAATAACAATTTGTAAATTACTAAGGGTTCAAGGGGAAAGGGGGGAGGAAGGGTAATCTAGGGAGCTGACACTGGGGGCCTGGAAGGAGGGAGAATGGTTTGAGAGTCATGATGGCAATGGGTGTGTAAATGTGGCCTGCATACAATTGATGTTCGTATGGATTTTGATGGAAGTTGTATGGGCTCCCAATAAAATGATTTGTTAAAAAAGGGGGGAGGGGAAAGGAGAGTTTTTTTTTTTAAAGGAGCTTGTATGAAAGGCTCAAGTGGAAAATGTTTGGAAATGTATGTGGCAGCCTGTGTGCAAATATGCTTGCTACAAATGATGTACTGAATATTATAGTAGCTGTAAGAGCCCCCAATAAAATTATTTTTAAAAATTTCATCTACCTGTCATTAGAAATAGATATTTCGGGGCTGAGCCCCGGTGGCGTAAGTGGTTGAGTGCGGAACTGCAGCCCGCGGGCTTGGCGGTTCAAATCCAGCGGCGGCCTGGTAGCGCCCACGACCACCAGAGGCCTTGATGCCCACAAAAAAAACAAAAACAAAAACAAACAAAAAAAAAAGAAATAAATATTTCACAATATATAAGAAAAGAAAGAAAACAGTAGTTGCTTACTCTTTGATAAATTAAGTTCATTATTCAATTGAAAATTCAAATAATAAGTTTGAAAACATTGTTAGATGATATATATGAAAAATGGGCATGATGAAACCATTGGAAAAGTAGAAAATAAAAGCAAGAAGAACATAGTATTTGAAACAACTTGGTTGATACAGGAATAATAATCAGAATTCCACAGATGTTATTGTACTAGCAATGATTTGCCAAAACTAAGGCTAAATTAACATTTTATAATACACATTATACAATGTGTTTTTTTTTATTCACCTCATGCATTTTATATATTTTGATGACAGACTCTACCCTATTCAAAAACATCAGGCAGATTATTCTTCTCCATATGTTTCTTAGAACCCTTTGTTTCTATACTTAATGGAAAGGTTATGTTTTATTATCATAGAAGTAGATTAATACTCTGCTATGGAATGAATTCATAAAAGATTTGTTACATTATTAAAGTTAAATTAGAGTGGGCATTTTTGGCACGGTGCTCTAGTGAAATAGGGAAAAATCCAAGTATATACACATACATATATACATAAACATACATCTATCTAGCAGAGAAAGAGAAATAATTTATATTAATAAAATGGCACATACTCAGTTTTTATTTCAAGCTAGTGGATTACTTCAAGCATTGAGTTGGAGGCTCATGTAGCTTCAGAGACTGGGGAACCAGGGATTGGTAAGGACAACAAAGGCTGCAGAGGCAATTGAATCCAAGGTCAACAGGTCAAAATGCAGGTCATTTGATGGCTCCTGGGATCAGCAAGCAATATGGCAGACCATAGGTCTGGAGTAGTTCATGAACCAGAGGTAGATTCAACAGATCTAGATTCAACCCAAAAGTAAGCATTCTTTTCCATAGCATTCTTAAATAGAAAGTAACCACATATCTAAGGAAATTACTTTCAATTACATCAGGACTGTCACCTTATTAAATGGGTTACAATCCATCCTAAATTTCTTGCAAATAATTGGTTGATATTGCAGATTTTATTATGTAAAGTCACATAATGAATGATTACTAAATTTCAGCTGTCACAACACAGAGAATCCTGGCCGAATTACAATAACACAAAACCTAACTATCACAGTGCATCTTAACCAACACATTTCTGAGTGGATTTTTATGAAAATAGCATAATAGACATAATAATGTAAGCACAAGATGTAGAGAGACATCACTTAGATATTCCTCTACAAGTCAAAGAAATTCAGAGAGCACCCAGGGAAGGGAGCTCCCTTTGAGCTTATCTATGAACTGTTCATAAATCACCCCAAATTCTGAGATATAAACACTTATCCTTTAAAGGAAATGATTGGTAACTAATTAGCTCAGTAACTAAGGAAAACTTCAACGATGAAATTCATTTTTAAAATGAAAGTTCATTTTTAACTTTTACATGATTTTGTTTGCTCGATCGGTGTGCAAGTGTCATAAGTAAATAAGGAAAATAATATTTAACACAGAGTAATGGGGTAAGTATTGGTTTTGAGAGCTAAATAGCTTTGATCCTCCCCTAACTATAATTTTCCTACCTGTGTGAACTTGGAGAAAGACTTTAGTTTTTAGAAACCAAAAATTAAAGTATAACATCATTTTACTTTCATGGCTGATGTAATATTTTGTGGTAAAGTCTTTAAAGTGCATTTTACACAAAGGGCTCTCCATGCATCATAGAGATGTTCTGGTCATTTTTTTTTTTTAACACACAACCATATACACATTTATTCCATACACCCTCTCACACTTAGAATGTACATATCTACTCACGTAACCTCTAACACTCTTTTTTTTTTTTTCTGAGTGAAACAAGGCAAAGTTTATTAAGAACAGATAAAAGAGGAAAAGGTAAGAAAGAGGAAAAGATAACGAGTTCGAACCCGGACTACAGCATGACCACGCAGGATCAAACTGAAGCCTCTAACAATCTTTTGATTGCCCTTACAGAATTGTGTATATTATAACAAATGTTGTTTTCCTTGTGTATAACAGAGTCATTCCAGCTCAACAGAACAGAACACTGCCCTATGTACAACAGAACAGAACACTGCCAAATCCTGTCCAACCTCAACATTGCCATGCTCACAATTGTGGATACATTTGAGCTCATTGTTGCAAGCCTTGCGTCAATCCATCTCATGGAAGGTTTTCCTTTTTTTATCAGATATGAGATGGTCTTTTAGGGCTAGTCTCTCCTAATAACATATCCAAAGTAGGTGAGACAAAAATCTCACTACCTCATTTCTAGAGAACATTCTGGCTGTACGTCTTTCAAGACAGATTTATTTGTTTTTTCTGAAAGTCTGGGTTACTTTCAAAAGTCTCTGTCAATACAGTAAATGAAATATATCAATTCTTTGGCAGTTTTCCTAATTCACAGTTCAACTTTCACATACACTTTAAATATGCCTTGGGTAGGTGGCCACTATCTGGTCATTTTTGATATCACTATTTTACATACAAAACTCTGGACTGTCAATACTACTAGTTCCTTGTAAATACTTATAAATTCTTATAATATCTATTTGCGATAGTTAAGAATTATGTCAGCTAGAAACATCTGGGTATAGCTGAGTAGAACTCAACCTATCAACTGTGTTGCAATCTAACAACCCAGCTGAAGTGTCCGTTTTTGTATAATACAGAGGGACAGAGAAGAGTCCCATTCTTTGATCTCTCATCTGCTGCTAGAGCTGGATCTTGAATCTGGCTCCTTTACCTCATAATGCATGACCTACTGATCCCAGATACTGTGATTGCCAATGGTGGATTCATTTGGTCTTCTTCCGACGTCTGCATAAACCAGTCTGTGCCTCCTGTTGCCTCTGCTTCTGTGTCTTCTTTTCTGTTAATCAACTTTCATTAAGCAGGAGAAGCCTGCCTTGAAATGGACTGAACTGTGTAAGTCATTTCTTGATATAAATGTATTTCTATATATAATGCATATAAGTATCAAAGATTTTGCTTCTCTAGAGAACACAAATTACCACCCTGTTTCATATATTTTAGAGAGAATTTGAAATGCCACCGATAGGAAAGGTATTGAAAATTATAAAAATTATTCCAGTAATACTGAATACATTTTAAACATTTTAGTAGCAAAGCAAAAAATTAAAGATAGCAAAATGGAGTTGATTTAGAGTTCTACAAATAGAATAAAAATATCACATTAATCCATAGTTTTAAAAGATTCATACACTAAATTGACATGCACAAACATAGTGTGTATTTTTTTCTATTACAATTAATTGTCAAATAGATTCAACTCACAGCTTGTTATGGTCCAGGAATGTGAATCGTCTCCTTATCAGAGAGAGCCTTGGAAAGGTAATGATAGCACATGTAGTTAGGTTCAATGTAACACCTTAACATTTGCTCTCCCTTTTGACACATTTTTTTGTTTTTCTTTAGGGGGTGGGGGTTGGGGGCATCACTGCCTCTGGAGGTCGTGGACAATACCCAGTGCTGCTCCTGATAGCCACTGCTGGATTTGAACCGCCAAGCCCTCGGCTGCAGTCCCGCACTCAACCACTTATACCACCAGGGCTCAGACCTCCTTTTGACACATTTTAAAGCTGTTTCAGTGTCAATATTTTTTGCTTTCTTAACATTTGAGATTATTCTGTTTTTGTCAGTGTTGTTTTTGTTTTGCATGTCTTCAATGTGACATTTTGCTTTTTAACATTTTAAGGAGGACCTTTGTAGCACCATGACTTGCTACAGGCAATATGGCATCTGTTTTCTTCCCTTGTCTTCCAAGTGTTTTAGGCATATGATGCTACTACTTTCTATATAAGGATGTTGTCATGAACCATGAACATTTTTACTGTGTTTTTATCCTTTTCTGTATTGCAACAATTTATTGCCACTTATTTGATACTTTTTAATGGATCTAAAATCCTTTTTAAAATTATGTATCTGTTTAGATTATGGCTGGGGCTATCGATCTCAGAAAACATGTCATGGGTACATGAGAAACTCAGCAATTGGAGAAATGTGAATTTAAAATTGTAATAACTTTAAGTCAACTTGAGTGTGCCAATATTTTCCCATGATACGATCTAACACCATATGGCCAACTCCACCATGGGCTCGTCTGTGAAGTAGATAAACAGCTTCTGAAAGAGTAGACATTCTTAATCTGCTGACAACCTTAACACACTTGAGCAGGATTTTTCTCAGCATATGACCTATCCTTAATAGAAATTGACAGTTTGTGGAAGGTAGCTGACTTCTGCTGCATTGGGTCTGATAGACGGTTCGTGGACCTCTTGTTATAGTGTTTGTCAATCCCAGGCCACCATTAACAGAATCTTAATCTTGAGTTCATTCTGCTCAGCATCCACCACCCTTTGATCTTCCTGCTTCATCCTCCCGTTCACCAGTACCTGTAGTTACAGGAGGCAGGAACTCATATTCCTTCAAGGGACTTAATCTGAACTAGATGTATCTATATCTATAGCTGTGTGACCCATTATTTGATATAAATATCTTTCTGTATAAAGATACACATATAAAAACATCACTATGTTTACTTTTCTAGAGATCCCAGTCTAACCTAGATATTCATATTTAACTTGAGATCACTGAAGGTATTGATGACTCAGATCTGCTTATGCAAAAATTACTTTTTAAAAAAGTTTACCTTTCACTGGGTAAGTCATTAAAATACAGAATATATATGAGGGGGTACTCCCCAAAATGGAAACATTTTTTCCCAGTAGAAAAGAACTGAGCAACTCACTCCGCACCCAGTGGAATTGTTTGAGAAGGTTCTCTCTGATGATAATTTTTTCATAAAAGTAGTTTCACTGGAATCTCATTTTTTTGTGATGGCCAATTTAAGAGAACAGTGTTTAGCTGTGAAATTTTGTTTACTGCTCAGGAAAAAAAGCCAAAGAAACAGTTGTAAAGTTGAAAACAACTTACAAGGAGAGTACTGTGAATAAAAATTCAAGTGTAAGAGTAGTTTTCTCATTTCAAAAAAGGTGAAATGTTGATTGATCACAAATCTCATTCTGGACATCCATAAGCTTCCCAAATGGATGAGGATGTCAACAAAATTCATGCACTTTTTCTCAGAGTCCAATGACGGACCATTGAACAGATGTGGGAATTACCTGAATGATCTTGGGGCTCAGTTCCACGAATTTAATTGAAGATGTGGAAATGAAAATGGCATAGCAAAATGTGTGGCCCAGGTTCTCCCTGGCCAGGAATAAGAGCATCGAGTGGAAACATGCCCTGCTTGAAAGGAAAGCTCACAAGTGACTCAGACAATTTTTTACAAGGTCATTACTGCAGGCAAAAAATGATGCTTTTCTATGACCCCGAAGCTAAAAAAATTCTTAGCTCACTCCAGAAAATCTCGTCAAGTGAAATCAAAGATCCGGATGATTCTCATTTGTTATTTAGCTACGAGGAGGATAGTACATTTGGATTTGACTCCACTAGGTCAGATTGCTAATTAAGCTTTTTACTTAGAGATTCTGGAAAAATAGCATAACC